>CM042476.1:90408583-90608583 GCA_023621385.1 Quercus gilva | reverse complement strand
TGAACGGATTCTTCATTCTTGTCTTTTTTTAGTTTTGAAATATTATATTATTATCTATATATATATAAAACTGAAGCCTCTGAAGTTCCCAGAATTTTTCACGTCACCATTATTTTTTTTCCTTTTTTTTTTTTAGATTCTTTTTATTTTATGTTTTATATATTATATATTTATTATTTATCTTCAACGTGTAATTATCTTATCAAGTGTTACAATAGTTTAGTTTAAGTAAAACTCTATTAGATATATGTTTCAAGAGCTTGAAAATTCTACTTCAACTAAAATTCTATAACAAAAATTTTAATGGCTTGGTGCCATACAACGACTATACCTAAAAAAGACCTAAATTATCACCTACATTTAGTTGTTAGGGTTTGCAAAAAACCTCACGGTAAGCACCAAGCCACCAACACAAACACTAGATTGCTTTTGTTTTTTTGTTAGAAATATATTTGGATAACTGAATTGCATAACCAGCCCTCTTCATTGGATTTGCTTCCTTTTCTCCTCTGCATCCTCCTTCTGTAAGGTTTATTTTATTTTTATTTATTTATTTATTTTTTAATGGGACTCCTATAAGTTGGATTCATTCAACTTAAGATTACAACGTTATCATATTTTTTTAATGAATTGTAAGGGATATTCTTATTTCCCACTTTCTTTACAAAATTATAATATTGCTTGATTTTTCTGTTGGTGAAGTCTCATTCGCAGGCATTGTACAAACAATAACATTAGCTTAACCTTCGGTTTTATTAAGCTATTGAATATGAGAAAGTTTGTTATATATTAATTGTGGTAGTTCAATTCACAGAAATATTAAAAAAGTTTAGGGATAACAAGACAACCCACAACCAATCATAAGCAGATTTCATCGATGTACACCATTTATATATGTTGAGTTAATCTTCGGTTCTATATTTTTCTTATATTTTATCTGATTTGTTGTTATTTGTTTTGGATTTGTCTTAATAAATATTGGGTTCTAATTCTATTATTGTCAAATTGTAGGAGCATTGTGCGCGCTTTGTGTGATTTCTAATGTTCTAGCCATGGCCAATTTCAACAAGTTGTGGAGCTAATATGATTAATCCTCAAAAGAGCTAGATGAGGGGTAAGAGAATTTCTGTCATTGTTACAAGGGGTCATGGAATATCGATATATGCAATGTTCATAACTTCATAGGGGCAGTGTAAGAACTTAAGTAGAGCTTATGTTCTGGGTTTTAGTTAGCTCAACTGGTAAAGTTTTTAATAGTTGAATAAGAGATTTGAAGTTCAATCCTCACTTACACCAAAAATCAATTGATATCTTGATTTGATAAAAAATAGTTATCATCAAAAGGAGCATATGTACATATAAACTTATAGTCCTTGATTTTAACTTATTTTGAACTACCATATGTTCTGCCAAGTTTTTATGTGAAGCATTATTTTATGTATGTTAATTTCTCAGTTGACAGGTATAATGTAATTATGACACAATAACAAAGCATTGGATCATAGAAAAATGGACTAGCAGATGGGCGAAGGTCTGTCTATTTATCTATATATATATATATATATATTAACCATTTGTTTTAACTTCATTACTTTTAGATGAATTATGTAAACTTTATTTTGAACAAAATTACATATTTTCTTTCATTTTTAAGTCGTATTACTTTCCATTAAACTAAATATTTTTAATATGAGAAATTTTACGTCAACAAAATTTTCACAACAATTTTACAATAAATCTTAAGTGACAAGTTGATATTGGAAGGTAAAAGAAAAAAGTAATTTAAATAATGAGTGAAGATTAGAACCAATTAAAATTGCTACATAAAATTTATTGTGAAATTGTTATGAAAATATTGTAGACGTACCATTACTCTTTTAATATTTATTTAAACATTCCGTGCATCGCACGGGTTAGCGACTAGTTATTATTATTATTATTATTATTTGTGTGTGGGTGGGAGATATAGGCTTGTATGTTTACAACGTGGGTGGCGGGAAGCACAGGTGTAGCTCTAGGGCCATGACACCCACACTCAACACACGTCAACACCCCAATCTGCTTGTCCTTTTTTTTTTTTTTTTTTTTTTTTTTTTTTTTTTTTTTTTTTTTTTTTTTTTTTCGATTCGTGCCGATTTGGGCCGATTCAGGCCGAAACTGGCGGAAATACTTGTTTAAAAAATTAATAAAAATAAACTTGAGTTGATTATTTATTTATTTATTAACTTATTATATATTTGTCAAATTATTTGTAGGTTAAACAACTTAAATTAAAATTACTGAATTATTCGTATTTATTATTGCTCTTAAATTGGTATATATTTACCATTATATGAGTATATATATATAATAATTTTTTTTAAAAAATAAATATTTAATAATTTATTAATAAACGTATCCCGCTACACTCACACCCTATTTTTCAAAAATTTTCAAGTCACTTCATTGCACTCACACCTGAACCTGAATTTGCACCCTTGCTTCCTAGGGTGGTGCTGGACAAAATATGGGAATTTTTTTATGATTGGTTTGTTGGATCGTATATGGGGGGCTTCAAATTTGAGGTCATGGGTATGTTGGTCAAGTGTTTGTGGTTGGTGTTGAATGTAAGCTTGGTATTTGGAGTGGTGTGGTTTCGGAATTTTCAGGCTTGGTTATCAAATGAATAAATTTTGATGTTTGATTTGTTAAGTGCTTAATGTGGTTTTTATGATTGTTTATGACCGTTGAGAAAAATGAACGTAGTTGGAAAAATGAAACTTTGAGAGTCCAATTATGTTTAAGAATTTGAGAATGAGTTTTATAGATTATGTGTTTGGGAATGGCTTTTTTGATAGTTTGAGTTTGGAAATGGCTTTTGGAGGGTATGTGAATTTCTTAGCTTATTGCTTGATTTTGTAGCAGCGTTGATGTGTATATATATATATATATATATGATAGTGTTTGAACTTTATGTCCTGGGATAGAACTAGGATTCGAAGTCGAAGGGGGCAAATATAATTTTCTTGAGGGGGCCAAATATAATTTTACTTGGGCTTATTTTCAAAAATCTTAAATATATACCTACTATTTAATATTTTTTAAAATTTGGGGGGGGGGGGGGGGGGGGGTGCCACGGCCCCCCTCAGCCTCAACATGGTTCTGTCCCTGTTTATGTCTCCATTCTATGATGATTGTTTTTTATCATCATGCCAAGATAACAATTAGTTTTTGGTGATCTCATATTTGACTATAAGAGATTTTAGAACTGGAATCCACGCAGTGTTAATGTATTTGGTTATGTGTTTGAGCTAGGTGGACCTCAAATAAGTGTTAGAAATAATTTGGTTTGGAGTTATTGCATGAAACAACAAAGGACTGCAACTATTAGTGCAATCAACGCTCTAGTTCTTAAGGGAAGTGCTGATCGGCACTTACCCTTCCGTCCAAGAGTGTCAATTTGTTAATACTATAAGGATACTTCTATGGATTTTATAATGTATTAAGAAACAATTATTTTGTGTATTTATAATTTGTTAATACTATATGGATACTTATTTGGAGTTTTTTTTTTCTTAAAGTTTGGCTCCCACTAGTTTAAAATTCTGGGTTCGTCCCTACTTGCCAATAATAACTTGGCCCTTGTTTGCTGATCAATTTTATAATGAAAAGTTTATTGTACAGGTGTTGAAGATTGGTGTGAGTTTAGGGGCTGAATTTGTTGTAAACTAGGGAGAGGAAGAGAAGTTTGGGGTGGTGCTAAAGAGGGAAGAATATACAAGGGCTATAGATCAGTTGATGGAAGAAGGAGAGGCAGGAGATGAAAGAAGAAAGAGAGCTAGAGAGCTTGGGGAGATGGTCAAGGGTGCAATGAAGGGTTTTTCCTATCTCAACATGAAACTCTTGATCCAAGATGTCATGCAACAAGTTATGGGAAAATTAGAATATGATCATTTTGGTTGTTGCGTATGAAGTGGTATTTTCAATAAAAACATACACAATTTAGATTCCTTCTCTCCCCACAAACTGTTGAATTATCTGAAAAAGAAAGTCATTGAAAAAAAAAAAACATCATTTTCCTGACTAAGAGTGCTTGGGGAATAAAAATAATTTATAAATTTTTTTTTTTTTTTTTGCTTATTTTATATACTAGTAATCATGGTTTTTAGACCCGGACTGGACCAGACGGTCCAACCGGGTTAACTGGGAACCGAACTGAAATCCGGTTTTTTAAGCATAGAGAACTGGATTTGTTGTTAATTCCGTGCATGCTTGAACCATGCGGTCCAACCCTGGTTTAAGTATGCCTGTTAAATAAGAAAAAAAATAAGAAAAGTGCGCTTACTAGGTTTAGAACCTAGGCACGGTCAAAGATGGAGCTAGAGCTTAACCACTCAACTAAGCATGCAAGTTGATGCTCAACAATTAAAAAAAAAAAAAAAAAAAAAAATACTTGAAGTAAACTTAACTGCATTTTTTTTTTAATAAAAACAATTTAATACAATTTTATTCTACTTAATTAAATTATCCATCTCTTATAAGGAATATAAAAAAAATTATAATTTAAATCCTTCAAAGATATTCAACTTTACTTCAAAAATTAATCATAAATTATAATATTTTCATGGTTATTATTTTATTTATTAATTTTATTATTTAATTATTAAATATATGCTTGAAAATCAATAAATTTCCCTCACATATATAGATATATTAGTCAACTTAACACAATTTATTTATTTATTTTTTTTATAAAAACTACTTAACTCAATTCTATTCTACTTAATTAAATTATCCATCTCTTACAAGGAATATAATATATATATATATATAAAATTAAAATCCTTCAAAAATATTCAACTTTACTTACAAAATTAATCATAAATTATAAAGTTTTCATGGTTATTATTATTTATTAACTTTCTTATTTGATTATTAAATATATGCTTGAAAATCATTAAATTTCCCTCACATATATAGATATATTAGTCAATTTTGCTAGTTTTATAAATTTAATATCTATATTTAGGCTTTAATTAATTATTAAAGTAATTATGACGTCATAGCGGTTCGACCTCAGTCGAACCTCGGTCCGACTTTAAAAACCTTGAATCTCTTTTTTTACCGGTTCTTTGAATGGTCCGGGTCTGAAAACCATGTTAATAGTTGATACATGTGTTGCACAATTTTTTTTTTTTAATAAATTTTTTTTTAACAACTAGAACAAAATTTAGTGTACATTAAAATAACAAAATTATAATGAAGGGAAGTAAAATGGTTGTTTTTGCTTTCAAAATTTCTTTAATAATAATGAGATTCAAAATATATTAACCACTCACCAAGATCCTCATATGATATTCCATTCTTTTTTAATGTCTTTATCATTTTTGTTTTCAAGAAAATCTCATTTAATTAATCATAGATTTGCCATCAAGTTAGCAAAGGAACTTTTATTTTAATAATAAAAGCAAGGAAACTTTTTTTTAAAAAAAAAGGTTAGTTAAACATCTTTTTCTTGAGGTTTGAGAGAATGACACTCTATCACAAACCTAAAGGGAAAAAATAGTTCCCCCTTGACATTCATTTGACCAAATTCTATTAAATTGGTGTAAAAAATATTGTATACTAACTTGTCCTTTGGTTAAGGTTAGAATTCTAAAATTACCTTCCATTTCAAAAGTTCAAATGTCTAAACTTAACCTACCCTATGATGAGGTGCACCTAAATAATCAAGACTCATCAACTTTCTTTTTTTTCTTTTTTTTCTTTTTTCCTTTTTAGATTATAATTCATGTGTTTTGGGTGGGGAGGGGTTGTTAAGATATATATATATATATATATCTCTCAAACAAACAATGTTTTACTAAGTAAGGTTAATAAGCAACCAAAACTTAGCATATTGAGATAGTAAAAACCTATATTTCACAATTCAAACTTGAAAAATATCAGTTGAATATGCAGCTCAGTCTTCATTTAAGTCAACTTTTTTTTTTTTCTCACAAAAAGAAAAAAATTAAGTCAATTTGTTTACACTTTACATACTAGATATATAGAATTGAGTTTATATTATTCTCTTTTTACTAACTATGGTTAAACTAAGGTGAAGAGAATATATTATTTTTTTTAATTAGAATATTTCATTACTAATATTAATGGAGAGGGAAATATTATTTTCTTCAAATCTCTCATGTTTTTTTCCTTTTAAGTTTGAAGTGAAGTGTTATTCTCCCAAATCTCAACAGAGGAGAGTGTAATTACCCAAAAAAGAAAAGTCAAGAGAACTTTTATCTAGAAGAAAAAATGAAAATAGAGCTACATCCTTAATAATAATATTAAATATACAGTCTAATGATGCTTACTTTTAAAATACAATATATTGATACAACACCACTGGTTACATGCTTTTTGATAATAAGCAAAACCAAATAAGTATATATTCATAACCATCATTTGCAACAACCCGGTTGCAATTTTTGGATGAATTTTCCTTCACGGTTAGAGGATTGATGATGTCAATCTTGTTTTAAGTTATCATAACATGTTCAACAGTCTGAGCTATGGTATCCATCTAAAAACAAAACACTAAACATGTGGTGAGATGATCACCGTGTAGTCTTAATGTTTAAACTAAATATATTGACATTAAAAGTTAATCTAAAAATTTAATTGCAAACTAAATTTAAGTGAAGTACAATATTAAAAGTACAGTAACAGTTTTTGCGTATTCATACTAATTCACCATGCACGCATGGCTAGAAATCGATGTCAGGTTAAAGAGAGGATTATAATTTTTAAAATAGCAAAATGTGATTTTCCAATTAATATGATCACACAGCTCAACTAGTGTGGAATATCAATTTCCTTGGAAGAGTTTGTGGAAACTAAAAATCCCTTCATTGCCAGTTTTCTAGAGACTAGAGTGGTGTGGCTTGGCTCACACCCTACGTTGAGGATACACACCATATTGGTACCCAACTTTTGAAGAGACCTTTGGGCTCGAAATAAAAAACTAGTCAAGCAAAAACAAAGACCCGAAAATGGGTGTGAAGACCTGAAAAGGCCCATATAAGAGGCCACAGCCGAGCCGAAAGGAACTCATGAACGGATAATTTCCAAAAGCATTAACCACAGGGTGGAGACATTTACAATTTTACCGGAAGGTGCTACAAAATACCTATCCTATTCCTAACCGAACTTATTTTGGACCTTAAGCTTAATGAAAAATTATCTACCTCTAAATTCTTCATAAATAGTTTCTTTAAATTGGACTTTGTTTGGGTATAACTCAATTGCTACTCTAGACTTAGCTGAAGACTGATTTCCTACTTTAGTTCTATAATTGCAAAAGATGATACTATCAGCACATACTGAAAAAATTGCTAAAGTTACTACTTACATCGCTACTATCAACACATACTGACAAAGCTGTTGAAGATCTACTATGATAGTAAAAAAGTTAAATTACTGCTCACTATTCACCATTCAATTAGTGTCTAATTTTGCCTATGAAAAGGCTACTTCGCTTCAATTGTAATCAAAACTCAATTTTCTAAGCTTCTATATTCTCCCAAGATTCCCCTTACTTTCCTAGTTTTTAATCTTGTATTTTTTGTCCATTCCTACTTAGACTATGTCTTTTGGTAGGAGTAGCCAACACTTGGACTCTACTGCTTTGATTCAATATAACTGACTCAAAGGGTGGATAAGTTTGGTACACATTTTCATGATTTTCTGTCTTCCTCCATGATAACGTTTTTTTTATTACACTTATCTTTTTATTATGATAGTCTAAAAAGTAAAAGAAACTAAAGTGTGTCCTAGAGGGAGCAATTAAAGGATCAAAGCCATATTGTTCACAAAAAGTTCCTAGCTCCTTAGCATAGGAAAAACTTGTTTTTACCTCTATTTCCATTCCTACTTGGAAAAACTTGTTTCTACCTCTATTTCCTATAAGTGTTTATTTAAATAACTTGCAATGTCCTACCATGTCTAATTATGGATGGTATCAAGACGTTTTCATCTCTAGAGTTATGCTTTATTGATAGCCTGCCTCATCTTTTTGCTCATAAGGTAAAAGAAGAGTTAACTAGTACAACTAGTATAATCAATTATGATATATTGATGATGTCCTTCTCTACTCAAATTCTATTGATAAACTTAGGAATCTCTACTCAAAGTCTATTGATAAACTTAGGAAACATTTGTATTCGTTTTTTGATATCATTAAACATAATGGTCTCGTTGTTTACTATTCCAAACAAAAGTTTGTTTCCTTAGTTACGATATTTCTAAAGTACAAATCCATCCTATTGATAGAACCATCGAATTTGCTGCTAAATTCCTGATATTATCACAAATAAAACACAATTTTATACATGTCCGCAATCAATTGCTGTTGGGAGTATACCACTACAATTTATTGGAAGCAAATGTATCATCTTCAATGTTTTTCCCTAATGAAAATAAAACGATATTCATACATCTAATTCTACTCTACAGTCTTAAAACAAATAAAATATAAACTTAAAATATAAAATCAATCAATATCTATATATTACTAAAAGTTGAAGCGTAGCGTTTAATGCTGCTGCTGCTCTCACGTTGTGCCACATCAACTGCCATGTCATTTTAAATTTTTTTTTTATAATATAATTTTTCCTACAATTTTAAAATGGTTTTTACAATTTTCAGCCTTATAAATGCAGTCCACTACTTATTTATTTACTTCTACTATCACCCTATAATAAATCCAGTCCACTACTTACTTATTTACTTCCACTATCACCCTATAATAAATTTGTATAATTAATCCAATTCACCTCTTATTTATTTAGTTCCACTATCAAGCCCAATCCAAAACCTTTTTAGTTCAGCTTTAAAGTTTTGTGTGAGCGTTTTCAGCTTAAAGGAAGGGGAAAAAAAAATGTTAAAGCCTTTCAAGCTTTAGGATTTTTTTTTTCCAATTTTTCTATAATTGTTTTTAACATTTATTTTTTTAATATTACACTTCTCCAACCTTTCTCTTTCCCTTACCATTTCATCTTCCCACTACTTCTTCAATCTTTCTCCCTCCCTTACCTTTTCATCTCCCCACTACCCTCTACATTAATATCATTCTTCCTCTTTCCCTTCATCTTCCTTTATTTTTGTATCTTCTTATTCACACCCTCTTTCTATAAATTTGTCACTATCTCTTCTATTCTATGCATAGTTTTCTATAAATTTGTCACTGCAAAGACCCTACCTTGACCTTAACCCTATTCCCAAAATCTATCTGCCACTTGCCCAAATAAAATCCCATCCCTGTGCCAATAAGGAGTAGAGAATTAGGTCACCTCTTTAAATTGATCCCTTGCCATTCCAGCATACCTGGCACGGGCCTACTTTAAGGTGGGAAGTGCGGGGTAAGGAGTGGCGAGGGAATGGCTCCCTATCAGTTTATAGAAAGGATTTTTAAGAATATTTAAGTTTGTTTCAAGTACATGTAAATTGTCAAAGTTACTAGTACTTCTAGGAAATGTTTCCTTTAAAGTGTCCAACTTTACATGTGTGTGTAGGTTACTTTGACTTTGATGAAAGAAGACAAAACTCTGCCAGAGCAAAAATACTTATAGTATAACCTACTGATAAAATTAAAAGAACTCTAGACCATACCAAAGAACTCTAGACCTCTGATGCCATAAAATCTCCTCGCAATCAAGAAGATCATTAATCTCCTTTCTTAAGTTGTTTATCTCCTTCCCCATGATTCCGTCTCAATCTTGGATAGTCAAATCATTGAGAGCTTTCCTTTTGCTCTGAATTTGCTTTGGCATGTAACCAAAAACCGACTTATTCCATCTTGCCAAATTTGCTGCACAGTTTTGATGACCAAAAGTTATGCCTTCAAATGTACCTCGGTGCAAACACCCCTCCCAAGCGTTTTTGATAATTTCCCTACACTCCTCTTTTTTTGTCCACATTTCCTCAAAATGGAACCTACACATCTAAGAGGGTTGCACAACAATAGAGTTGGTAATCAAAAGGGCACAATGGTCTGAGGTCGAATCTACCAAATGGAGGACTCTTGTTCCATTAAAGTAGTTAATACAATCATTGGTGGTGAAAGCTCTATCTAACCTCAGATAGACGCGGTTTTCCCCTTCTTGCATGTTACACCATGTGAAATCAAGACCGCTATACCCCAAATCTTTAAAACCACAAGCATTAACCACCTCCCGAAAGCCATCCATTTGCCTTTAGGGCCTTGGAGTCCCCCCCACCCCCTATCTTTTCCCCCCCAGATAGAATCTCATTGAAGTCACTGTAGCACAAATAAGGGAGCTGAAATTTCCTGTTCAAAGTTGCAAGTTCATCCCACGACTCCTTTCTCTTATGTGCCTCTAGGTTCCCATAAAAACCCGTAATTCTCCACCTAAATCCTGAATCTTGTTTTGAGATAATCGCATCAATAAAGCTTCTTGTATATCCCATAATTTCCAAATCAACTTCTCTTTTCCATAACATTGCTAATCCTCTTCCTCTACCCTTTCTAGGCACAATAAGCCCATTAACAAAATTTATTTTTTCCATTACTTTTTCCATAGCCTTCTTCTTAATTTTTGTTTCCGAAAGGAAAGCAATTTTGGGATTCCATCATTGGACTAATTCACCAAGCACTTGAACTATCCGGAGGTTCCCAAGCCCCCGGCTGTTCCAACCTAAGGAAATCATTATTCTCAACGGTGTTGCCTAGTAGCCACCACTGTTTCCTCAAAGAAATTTTCACAGAAAACACATTTTTCTTACCTTCATCATCACAACTTTTCTTTTGGAGCTGGCCTTTACTTTCTGTCGGTACCTCCATGTTCTTACGTCTCTTTGTACCCACTGCTATCTCCTAAGTCTTCATGCCAGCACCTTGGGCCTTTCCAACCTCCCAGGCAAACTTTTTTAAATTCCCTTTACCTACCCCACCTTTCCCTTTACTTGGGCCGTCTTGCACATCTCTACATACATTATTTTCCTTATTCAGCTTGGGCTTAAGTGGACTTGTTGCTTCTTGCTCATCCTTATTGGGCTTCACTGACTAGCCCACAATTGATGTCTTTTCCTCGTTGGTTTTGGATAGCTCCTTGACCAGACAACTTTTAGTTAGCTTTTATGTAATACGTGGCTCCTTTCCCTTGCTTAATTCTTGCTTCTCAAAACCCAAGTTGTCCCATCCATTCTGATTACTTGCTACACATACACTTGACCATGCATCATGTCTCTGCTTTTCAAAATTTTCCCTCCCTTCGAGGTTGTCTTTTCCACCCAGGCTATAGCTCCTTTCATTTTCACTTTGAACGGAAACCACCAGCTCCCCCATTGTGGCTTGAGGCACGTTCCTCGACTTGCCTCCACTCTTTGGTTCGTTGCTGCCACTTCTCGAGGTTCTTGATCCCTCATTTGTTCCATTTGAAGTGCCCCCTGCCATCAACCACTCTCCATATTGCCGCTCCAAAGGTTGCTCCTTAATCACCATACAACAATGCTTCTCATCATGTCCTATTTTTCCACAGGTGAAACAGAACATGGGCAATCGCTCATATTTAAATGATACCCAATATCTTTCCCCATCCATATTTGTAACATATCCACCCTTTCTCAGTGGCTTCTCAATGGGCAAGTCTATCCTCACTCGCATGAACTTAGCTTGGTCTACTTGCCATGACCATTTGTCCACCTCCATGACTCTTCCTATCTTACCACCGATATCACGTCCAGCTTCTTCAATCATATATTCGAATGGTAAGCCCCAAGCTTGGACCCAAAATGGTGTGTGAGTGAAGACCAGATTGGCTGAAGATAAACCCCTCCTCCATCGACACAAGAGCAAGAGGTTATTCTCGAAGTTCCACGGCCCGCTTCGCTCCACCCATTCTAGTTGATACATTGAGCTAAACTTGAATTGAAATATGTTGTTTCCAACCTCAACTATTCTAAGGTCAGAGCCCATCTTCCATGCTAATCTCAAAGTATTCTTGAGGGCTCTCTGATTTTGATTACAATTTACCAACAATCTCCCAAACAAGCTCAGTGCACATTCTTCCAGCAAGTTTGGTGAGCTATTTGAAGAGATGAAAATATCTTCTTCTTCTTCTTTAGTAAGCTGTAAGCTTTTTAGGCTGTCAACGATAGTTTGCTCCATATCATGTGGAAAAAACTGAGGTGAGTTAGTGAGAAAAGAAGCTAGAAAACAAGGAAAAGGGAGGACCCTTAAGCTCTGACTCCTAAGGGAGAAAGGTCTCGCTTCATAACGAGAGAGAAAGAGCTCCTATAGGGGAGAGAGAAAAAGCCCTCAACAAGTCAAGCCAAGTTAACACCACCCACAGACTAAGACATGTTTTGATTGACTATAGCATCACAATTT
Organism: Quercus gilva; assembly: GCA_023621385.1. Classification (NCBI taxonomy): domain Eukaryota; kingdom Viridiplantae; phylum Streptophyta; class Magnoliopsida; order Fagales; family Fagaceae; genus Quercus; species Quercus gilva. The sequence continues at coordinate 90,596,210 of CM042476.1, read as the reverse complement.
ATCTTGATGACTCCTTGCTCTGGTCTAGTCCATCTTGCATTTCTCACTGTGTGCTCCCTGCTATTGACTAGATTTCTAGAGGCCAAGTGCTTCTCAAACCTGCACAAGAGTTGATTCTGGATTTTACATATATCCTTCCTTCTCACCTTATATGATTTGATATTTTATTCAATTTAGTTTGTTATATTCATTATACAACATACATGCTTGCAATTTGTTAAGGGTACATTTGGTACATTAAATGAGGATTACGACAGGCATTGTAATCTTTATTACGGGGAATAAAATGTGTTGTAATGGAATAACTAAACTTATAATAAGTTTGGTTGTGAGTTGTAAATTGTAACATTAGAATAAAACTTAAGATTTATTTTAAGAGATATCTTACTCATACAAATTATATTTCCTTAAAATAATATTTTTTAAATTTGAGAGAGAGATGAGTTATTTTTTACATTTATCAAGGTTTCAGACCCAGACCGTTCATTGAACCGTAAAAGGGAGAGGTTCAAGGTTTTTGAGTTGAACCAAGATCGAACCGGGGTCGAACCGAGGTCGAACCGTGATGACGTCATAATTAATTTAATAATTATTTTAAATATATATAAAAACATTAAATTAAAAAAAAAATAGAAAATTTAACTAAAATAGTCCAAAACAAATATAGATAGTAGTTTTAATACATAACTTTCATAATACAAATAAAAATTATTAAATTCTAAAAAAAATAAATAATTATTGAGTTTCTAAATTATTTTTAAGTCATAACAAAGCACACTTTAGTACCCAATAATTTTTATTTTATGAAACCCAATAAAATAGTTAAGAGGTAAATTAATTTATTTGCTCATGACAAAGCCCATTTGACTGCCGATCATTTTTTTTTTTCCCGAGCCTATTTGAATAGTCACTGGTCACCATTTATTATGAATTTAAAAAAAAAAAAAATCAAAAGCTAGATCTGAAGAATGAAGATGTCCATGCATTTAAAAATAGTTAAAGTTAAACAAATAACAAAACCCAAGAATGAAGTGCTTGATAGCAAACAAGCATTTATGTGAGTAGTTGACACACACAGCAAAGAAGAAATCTTCAGAAGCAGCTAAAGAACTCTACAATATTTTTAGCAATATTTTCACAACAAAATTTATATAAAAAATTGTTACTAGTTCTAATTTTAACCCACTATTGAAATTATTTTTTTACACACCAATATTAACTAATAACAATCTAATACTTAAAATTTATTACAAAATATTGTAAAAATATTATAGTAACATTTAATTGTGATTTTTTATCCTTTTTATTATTATTCCCTTCTTTCCTGGCATCCATATGTTTTTTTTTTTTCCTTTCCTTTTCTTTTTTTTCTCTTGTTTTTTCTCCTCCACACACGTATCCCCATCCCTATCCCCACTCCTCTCAAGTCTCATCTTCTTTTTATTTTTCTAGACTCTTCCTTCTCCGCACAGATTCCTCTGCTTTTATTTTTCTTTCTTTATCTCTAGCTCTCTATTTCTCATTCTCTTTCCCTCATACTCTCACCCTGTCATACACACATTACCGGCGAAGAACAAAGCTAAAATTTAAAGCTTACTTCGCCCAAGAGAAGAGCTTCTGAAGAGAGGGAGCTGCGTGATGTGCTCTGAAGAGAGAAGAAGAAGAAATATAAAAACATGCTGTGTTTCTCTGGAGATGGTAGTGGCAGACATGATGTACTCCCCAAGTCCTAGCAGTTGTGTTTCTTTTTCTTTTGTTTTTCTGTGTTTTTTGTTTTTTTTTTTAAAGGTTCAGATTCAGAGGAAGCAGGGAACCGTGAGGAATGGTTTGATCACGGTTCTCAAAACCGTGAGTTCCGACTGCGGTTTTCACGGGTCCCTATTTTTTTCACATAGAACGGTTCTTGATGCTTAAAGAACAGCAAAATTGAGCGGTTCGAGGTTTTTTCGGTCGGACCGTACGGTCCGGTCCGGGTTTCAAAACCTTGATATTTATTATTATTTTAATTGTTATGTTTATATGGAAATTTTGTTTATTTGAAAATATATTAATTTTAGAAATTGTTGCCTCTACAAAGGAATAACTATTGCAATCCTTTTAGAGGAGAATAGTTATTCTTAATTTTGAAGAATAGCTATTAAGAACATTAGTATTGGTGGTGTTAAAAAGCCATATTGCTATTTTTAGCATCACCAATATTAAAAAGCATGTTGCAATAGTGGAGGCAAAGCTAAAATTTTTAGCTTTAAAGCTACATTAAACTGGTATCAATACCAATTTAGTATAGCTCAAAGGAAAAAAAAAATTAATTGGTTTCTGTCTCTTTTTTTATTAAGTTAATCTTTTCTTTTTCTCTCTTTTCTCTTTCTTCTTCACATTCCTTCCTTCTTTTTCACGGAACCTAAACGCAGCACTTCTCCTTGCTTTCATTTTTTTTTTTTCCTTCCTCCAGCCATTTTTTCTCTATTTTTTCTTTATACTTCACATTTCTTCTTTCTTCTTCACCGAACCCAGCCTTTGTCTTCTCCCCTTCATTTTTTATTTCTTTCTTCCTTAAACTCCTCGCCACATATCAACTCTTGCCCACCAAGTTGCCATCGACCCAAGCCTGGTGGTGGTGGGGTTATTTTATTTTATTTTATTTTATTTATATATATATATATATATATATTTTTAAATAAAAGTTGTGGGTGGTGGTTGTTGAGGTGGGTTTGTGGTGGTGGTGGTGGTGGTGGGTTGTTGATTGGGTTGTGTTCGCAGTTGGGATCGGGATCAGGATCAGGATCGAGCTATGTTTGTGTTGGTGGTTGGGATTGTTAGGTTGGAGCCTAGTTTGGCTTGGCATTGATGCTAATGGCAGTTGTGTGGGCCAGTCGGTGGCTTGACTTTGTGGGTCTTTTGCTGTGGTTGTGGATAGGAGTTACAGTTGTTGTTAGTTATGGCAGTGGTGTTGTGGCTGGGTTTGGAATGATTTTAGGCGGTGCTTTTTGGTTACAGGATAGATTTTGTGGTGGGTTTGGTTCTGGATGTTATGTGGTGGTCTTGGTGTCCCTAGTAGTGGTGGTGGAGGGTTGTGGGGGTGATGATTTTTTAAATCTTTCTCTTTCAATTGTCTCACTGGGTTTTTTTTTTTTTTTTTTTTTTTTTTTTTTTTTTTTGTTGGAGGATTTGTGGGTTTGTTCAATTTTGGTTGTTTTTATGTGTGATTTTGGTTAGTTTTTGAGATGATTTTGTTGCAAATTTGGTGGATTTGGGTTGTGGTAATGGTGGCCAATGAGCAGTGGAGGTGGCTATGGGTTGTGGGTGGCAGTGGAGGTGGTTGGGGTTTTGGGTTTGCTAGTTGTTCTTCAAAATCTTCAAATGAAAGAGGGAGAGATTGATAAAGTGGTGTGGAAGAAATAATAAAAAATTAATAAAGAAATAGTATTTAAATGAAGAGGTAAAAAAAAAAATAGAACATGGGTGTTTTGTAAAGTAAGGTGGTAAAATAAATAAAGTAGCTTTTGGTAGTGCTAAAGTGCTAAATTTATAGCTCTACAATTGTGAATGCTCTAATAAAAAATGACTATTTCCTAAAATAAAAATATAACCAAATCAAAAAGTAACTAAATCATAGAAATAATTATTACATTACAGTGTCCTAAGTTCTCTAAGGATTCACGGTCAAAAGTATAGTCAAAGCTTTTTAAAAATCAAAATTAATATATTAAAGAGGCAAATAGTAAGTAAGTTGACTAAAATATTCCACCTTCCTTTAAAATAGAAGGTTCACCTAAAATAGACAAATAACAAGTAAGTTTATTATATTATTTGATATGTAATTTGATTAGTAATATATTATTAGTGATGATGATGTTTGAAAATTAGTAGGTTGAATGTTCCGGATTTCAACGGCGATTGGATGAGTTGAAAAGAAAGAAAAAGACTATCGAAGGTGACCGGGATGAACCGGCCAAGGACCCTTCGACAGTTAAGTCAGTTTTCTCTCTAGGACTCAAGTATAGTGAGTGGATGAATAATAAAACATCCCTTGGTTTGGTGAGGCTTGATCCCTTTTATAGAGAGTTTGGAGAGGGTCTACTTGTTAGGTACCACTAACATCATGGGAGATGTGTGGACTTAGTGGGGAGCATGGAGCGAATTTCAGGGGATTCACCCCACGTTTCAAGATGAGAAATCGTGGTCTAACCATTTATGATCTATGGAGAACACTTAAAATTTTACTAAGTGTTTGTTGATCGTCCACACCTTCTTGTGGTGTGGATGGCCTATATCTCTATGAAAGACTGATGTCTATTTGGACGGCTTGTGGAGATGCAGGATATCTATTTGGACTTGGTTTGCAGAGAACACCTTAGAGTTTACTAAGTGTTCATTGGTCATCTACAGTCGCTCACTGCATAGACGATATATCTTTCTTAGACAACCTTCCTCCTTGGTGTTAACGTTTTTCCTTCTTCCTTCTAGACAATTATCTTGGACAAACCTTCTTCTTATGGATGACTCACATGGACAATAAACACTTTTTGATTACCCATCAAGTGATATTGTTGATTTATGGTTGGAATAATTTTATTTATTAAGTGGATTATTTCAAATTTAATTGTTGAGAAATTTCTAAATGATTGTAATATAAAGATTAATGTATTTATCTCAACAAAAGTATATCTATAATTTTATGCCAACTTTTTAAAGCATATTTCCAGAAAAATGTTAAAGTATATCGGTCCCTAATCCGTATACTTATTATATAAAGCATAATGTATTTTACTTAATATGGCCTCAAGATTCTTGACCCATATACAATTTATTCCTTTTTGATAACTAAGCAGCCAACAATCCATAGTACAGTCCATACACTCCAATCACTTGCTAAAGAGTAGATCTAAGAACCCTCTTGAACGGTCACAAGATTCTTGTAGATTTTTGTATTTGATTATGAAATTGCTAAATATAATTGAATTTGGTTGGAAAAAACAAAAAGAAAAGCGATAAAGTGAAACTCATCTTTCTTATTTTGTAGATTCAAGCCATAGGTTCTTAGAGCATCCACATCCAGTTCCTAAAAAATATCTCATTTTACCATTTCAAAAGCTACTTTATCTATTATACCATAACATTTTACAACACACCCAACATCCCAATACCATACCATTTTACAACACACCCAACATCCCAACTTTTATTTTCCTATAAAATACATTAAAATAATATATCTACACAATAAAAATATATTTTTGCCTCTCTCTAATTTTTGTCTCTCTTCTTCTTTCTCTCTCTCAACCACTCATCACCTCCATCACCACCGTGAAAACACAAAACCCCCAGCACAAAAACTCTTCCCAAACCCCCAAACAAACGCAGCATTGAAACTTAACCCAACCATCAACAACACAACCACCCTCCAATCCACCCAAAACTTTCCAATCACCACCCACCAATCCACCATCAACAACACTAGGGGTGTGCAAAAAACCAACGAACCAAACAAATCGACCGAACCGCTGCCAAATTTTTAGTTCAGTTTCAGTTCGGTTCGGTTTCGGTTTCATTTTTTTAAAAACCAAAATTTTCGGTTTCAGTTTTGGTGCTGGATTTTTTCACCCAAAATCGAACCGAACTGACCGAATATATATATATATATATTTATGCAATATTAATACACAATTGATCAGTGGCCTTAATGGTATGCTTCTTATGATTCAGTTACCTGATCCCAGGTTCAAGCCTTCGCGCGGGACGTGTGGGTATTTTTTGCTCTATAATTTTTTAAAACCCTAGTAGTAGCATAAATATAGAAATACCCTTGTTTATTTTTTCCTTTTCTTTTCTTCAGCCGCCCCTCTCCTTCTTCAGTCGCCCCTCTCCATTCGTTCTTCTCTCAATTCTTTCTTCAGCCGCCCCTTTCCCCATTTTTTTTTCTCTCAATTCTTTCTTTTTCAGCTTGTTCCTTTCTTGCTCCAATTTTTTTCTCTCTACCTTTTGGTCCTTCCCTAATTTTCTCTCTGGTCTCTGCCCATCTCAGTCCAACCGCCTCATTCTTTTCTTTTCTTTTTGCTCTCTGAGTCCCATGGACCATGGCCATGCCTTTCTCTTCTCTCTAAGTCACATGTCTTTGTTCTTTCTTCAATTCAGATTGAAAAATCACTATAGAGACATGGTGGTAGGCTCAAGCATGGTGGTAGGCTCCTGCTATGGTGCAACAATGGTAAAGTTCTGTCTGGACCCTTTTGCTAATTCAAAATATTTTCAATTTTTGGTTGGAATCTGTATGTAATACTGTAAATTGTTGAACAAATATTGTTGGAAATTTTTCTTTCTCTGTTGTTCTAATTTGTTTAACAGCTCTCTCTCTCTCTCTCTCTCTCTGTTGCTCTATTACTTTGTTTTTTATATGTGTTAAATCTCAATAACCCTCTCTTTGGAAAACCAAAAACTGACCGAAACCGACTGAAACCGATATACACCGAAACCGATGGTTTTCCAGCCATTTCGGTTGAGAATTTCACAAACCGAGATATTCGGTTTCGGTTGGCCATACCTATACAAACCGATCGAAACCGAACTGAGCACACCCCTAAACAACACCAACACCCACGGATCTATCATCAACAACACAACCACCACCCAAACCCAAAACTTTCCAATCACCACCCACCGATCCACCACCTCGGCACCATCTTGATCTGCCACATCTACCACTACATCAAACCCATGAGTTCCACCAACCCATGAGACCCACAAAGGCTTGATTCAAGGAGAGAGAGAGAGACAGAGAGAGAGAGAGAGAGAGTTTGCTTAGCGGAGGTGAGCATGGCGAGGTTCTGCTTCATCGGCGGTGGCCAAGCCACCAAGCCCACGCCACTGCAACCATCTACCCATATCACCACAATCACTTGTCCTCGCCGCCACATCACTTGACCCACGCTACGTGATATGAAAGAGAAAACTAAGAGAGGCATTGCATAGGCACCGATTTACATAGAGAGAGAGAGAGAGAGAGAGAGAGAGAGAGAGAGAGAGAGAGGGGTTTGAATGAGAAAGAGAGAACCAAAAACTTAAAAATAAAAATAAAAAAGAGAGAAAAAAAATACTGACAGGAAAAGAGAGAAAAAGAGAGTAAAATGTAATATAATATATTTACAATCTTGCTACAGTGCCATCATAAATTTAGGATGGACTAAGTTGTAAATTTTTTTACAATTAAAAGTCCGGATAATGCATCTTTTTAGTGATTTCATGCTAAATTTTAGCATATCCGGAGTTTTATAACTGTAGATACTAATGCTCTTAGACTAACTCTTCTTTAGTAAGTTCTTGCAGTGTGGATTGTTGGCTAGCTTACTTATCAAACGGGGAAAAATTTGTATGTATATATGGGTTATTTTGATTTTGGAAGCTCCTAACATATATGGAAAACTTTGGGCTTTAGATATTTCATATTTGTAAATAAATTGTCTTGATGCCCTGTTATTTGTTTTCTTCAGATTTTTCTTGTGAATTTATTTATTTATTTTTATTTTTTATACAAGATAAAAATTTTAATCTAACATAATCTAAGTGTATAGTGTGTGAAACTCTTTCCTAAAGACTTGAACCTCGGCCTTTATCCCTACACTGCACAAGCATTTATACTTGTGGAGTGACCATCGCGTCAAGAGTGCGCAACGTCAATTTATATTATTCAATTAAAAATTCACAAAACAAACAAAAAATCACTTAAAACTAATTTCTCCCAAATCAAACAATAGGCCGCAAAAATAATCAGTAACCCACAGGCCACAACCAAAAAACATGTGAGTACCAGTGTGATAGCGTCGCTTAGTTGAGTTTTTATTTTTTTATTTTTTTTAAATGCTTTAGTTTTTTGGAGAAATTCTGTATAGTGTGTACTGTTGGCAATCTTGGGCCTCATGCCTAGAAAGTAGGAGTGTGCATGGGTCGGGTTGAAGAGTTTTTTTAATCCGACCTACTATGGTCGGATTGAAAAAAATCCAATTCAACCCAACTAATCATTGGAGTCTAACCCAACCCAATCCAACCCACCTAGATCAGGTTGGATCCATAGGTTGGACTTTTTTTTTAATTGAGCATTCTACAACACCAACACAAATAAAAACAAATTTATAATCTAATAAACATAAGTATAGCACCAATCCAACACAAACTATTTTATTAGTACTTCAAAGTTTAAATCAATACAAATAGCAACAGATTTATATTGGTAGTGCATCAAACCAACACAAATAATCAAACCAAATGATATTTCATTTAGTTAGTAAGACATCAAATAGTTTTATCTCAACTCAGAAGAGAACCAAAATAAACATGAACTAGTTTTATTATTCTACAATTAGTAGGATATTATATAGTTTTATCGAAACACAACTGATAAAAAGAAGAGTAAATAATAAAATCATGTAATATACTTTTAAAAATATATATTAAATATAGGTGGTTCAAGTTGGATTAGGCAAATTTGTGAATCTATTGACTCGCACCTAACCCCACCCACCATAAAAAAAAAAAAATATATATATATATATATATATATACAATCCAATCCAACCACTAACCCCTAAAAACCGACCCAACCCAATGGGTTGGGTTAAATCGGGTCGATTTTGACAAATAGGTGAGTTAGTTGCACACCTCTACTTGAAAGGCAAACAACATCATCTCATCTTGTTTTGCACTCTTACTTTTCATATCATGGACCTTTTTCTTTTCTTTGTTGAGAAAGTTCATATCATATACTTGAGTAGCAGGCCTATTGTTTGGGTATATTCAATTTTAAGACTTGATTGTCTATTTCCTCCTTTAATTTTTTATTTTTTATTTTTCTCTTTTTGGTTCATTTTTCTTTTTCTAAAATAGGATTTAATTTTAGAGAAATACTATGTTCACGACATTTTTCACAACAAATACTAAATAACATGTTGTTACTAGCTATTACGGGTGGGCAAAAAAGTAATTTATGTTGTGGGTTCAAATTAGAACCGTTAACAACTTATCACTTAGAATTTGTTGTGAAAGTATTGTGGATATTTGTATGTTGCAAACCTCAAGCGATTAGAATGGTTAAACCTATGCTTAATTGACCTTTTGGGGTTGCCTTACCTGAAATTAGAAACTCTAGAGTGGGTAGTCACAAGATTTTGTAAACGGATGATGATAAAGATTGCTTTTAGGATATAAAAACATAAAAAGAATGACTTATTATGGATAGTTTTGGTGGTTCTATCTAGTTGTTTATGTTTTATTTCTGATTAATTACATACCAACATGGTGTTTTCTCCCATCTTGAATTTGGTAATATGGTTTACTGGTTATATATTTTTGATAATATAGTTTTCTGGTTATATGAAAAAGATCCTGAGTGGAACATTAAGAACAAATACTACTTCTAGTTCTAGGTGGTATTGAGGAGATATGGAATTTGTTTTTCCCTCTCTTTTTTCTCAATGGTGTTAGCTTATGTTATTAATTTTGAGTTGCCAAAACCAAAAATATTTCCATCCTAAATTCCTAACTACATTTTCATATTTGTATTTGTAAACTTCCTATAATCCAATGTTTCATATATGTTAATTGTTTCTCCAACCTTTTCTGGAACAGGCTCGTGACATCACGTGATATGGCAGATCATTTTCAAAGACTTAACTATGGCATCCCACAGTATCTTACATGGCATTGGCATCCCATAGTTCCTTATTTGTCAGTGAGTCAAAAACATAAAAGTTAGCTGCTGCTTTTTTTTTTAAGCTAATTTTATTGCTTTTTTTTTTTTTTTTTGGGGGGGGGGGGGGGGGGGGTAGATAAAAAGAGGGAAAAAAAAAAAAAAAAAAAGGCCTGGAAAGCTTCTAACCAAAGTGACATGTGTCTATATTATCAAAAAAGAAAAAAGAGTGACATATGTCTAACCCAAATATACATTTAGAATAACAAACAAGTTTAACCGATGAATTTCATGTTTCTTATGTTTTTAACATGCACATCAAATTTCGTTCAAATCATATGATATTCACTATTTAATCAATAAACTTATTTTTTATATACAATTTTAGATCACAAAAACTTGAAATTTTAATATTTGTTTGATGACATAGCAATTGATCTTGATCTTCTTGAAATTTTGCAAGCATAAAGAATATAATAAGAATATGCAATCAAACAGTTAGATTTTCAAAATTCACATTTAATATAAAAATATATAAGGAGTTTTTAGGGTTTCTCTCCAAAACTTTGTTCATAACGCGAGCATATGGATAAAAAATACTTTTACCAAAATATATATATATATATATATATAGAAACACAATATGAAGAAACTACAGAAACAATAATATGTGCCTCTACATCTTTCACCCTTCATTGCCAAACTCCTTGTTGAATCTCTTATGCACTTCAAGGTCAGCTTCACTTACAGTTGGCTTTTGTCTAGCAAGCATTTATCAAAATCTGCTCGTGTTGGGTGGTGGCTGGATCTGCAAGTCATCAATTCCCAGAGACACAAATATGAAAATTCAAGGTGGACATAGGGTCTACAAAAATATAACCACAAACAAACTTTATTTAAAAAGGAAAAAAATAAAAAGAATCCGCCTATGTTAATGAAAGAGAAAATCAATACCAAACATGAATCAATGCAATTGAATGAGACATACTCTTTTTCCTTTTTCTTTCCAGTACAATAACTAACTACAAAAGTATGGCAGTCTACATATCTTCAAGAATTCTATCCATAAGTTACTAATACTTGGCCACAAACATGTATTTTTGGAATTGTTTCTTGTGTTGAACATAAGTTTCCTAACTAATGCATACCTTTAAAGCTAGGCCTCGTGCATTAAGTTCCTGCAAGGTAATCTCAATAGCTCCTTGTTGAGTCCGTTTGCAAGGGACCCACATGCCTTTAGAGTTTTTTTCTGAAGAATTGAGCATCACGAGTTGCACGAACAGGCTGATATAGCGCATCTTTAACCTATCAAAAAGTAACCACCAGTTTTCAGCCATATAGTCCCTTTAGAGACACATTGACACAACGTAAAATTGACACTTACACAATAGAATATATCTGAACCAGAGAAACCTTGTGTTCTGCGAGCTAAATGCTCAAAATCAGTTTCAGTAAGGTTATGATGAGTGTCCCCAATATGAACCTGCTCAAATAAAAAACTAGAGGATATTAAACAAGACATAAATTACAAAAGCATCAATCACAATGGGTTTATAACTAAATTGCTTGGATATTCCAAATGCATTGCATTACGAAAATTGAAGTACCTTAAATATGTGTTCCCTTGCCTTCAAATCTGGGAGAGGGACATAGATTCGCTTGTCAAAACGCCTCCTCATGGCCTACTTAACTTTGCATTAGCCTCAACCCTAAAGCAATCTAGATCATGAAATTTTTGCTAGCCTTGGCCGTAGGTTAAAAGGATGTATTTTTTCTCACCTGATCCAAAGCATAAGGAGTATTTGTGGCTGCAAGAACCAGAACATTCATCATTGCATACACCCTGAAATGTATTAAAAAAATTTCCATTTTAAGATTACAAATACATAGGTGGAAGGAAACAATGTATGATAATGCTATGTATTAACTATCTAATAAAACATATAGTTATTATTAACTGCATTGCAAACTAGCTTTGCCATTTTAAGGCCAACAAGGAAATGATGGCTCATTTAGCCTGCCATTTGAAGACCCTATCATATGTTTTCTCTAGGTCAATAAAGACCATATGAAGATCTTTACAGGCCTCTATATTTTTCCATTAGACATCTAAGTAAGAAAATAACTTCCATGGTAGATTTTCCTAGCATAAAACCAAGTTGATTCTCCAATATTTATTATTTCATGTCTTAACCTATATTTGATCATTCTCTCCCAAGTTTATTATTTCATGTGTACTCATAAGTTTAATTCCAAGGTAATTTGTACAGTTTTGAATATCCCCCTTGTTCTTGTAGATAAGTATTAAAGTATTTCTCCTCTTTCCCTTCCTGTTTTGCTTGATCATTATAATTTGGTTTCTTGATGTTTTTGCCCCTTTAGTACATTTCCTATGTACTGGGCTGTGTTTTTTTTTTTAATAAAATTTTTATGTTACTTATCCAAAAAAAATAAAAACCTAAAAGAAAAATTAAAACCTAAAATTCAAAAGAAATCATAGCCTTCTTTGGACCACATACATGATTTCAAGTTACTTATGCTTAAATACCTTAAAGTTAGGTCACCCATACTAAACATTTCAATTTAAATTTTTCCATCAAATTCCTCAATTCCATTTTAAGTATAAAAAATGTTGAATAAGATGCTTTGCAACTCATATCACAAAATGTAATGAAATCATACCCAACTGCATGGTACAAACTACAATAAGTAATTGACAAACTACTTGCACCCAATCTTAATCTAAGCATGTCAATTATATTATATAAATAGAAGCTTGGAACAAATGACTTTAATCCATTTCCAAGGAAAATAAATTACCTGCATTCGTACAAGAAGTTCTGTTTTGATTCGTCGAGATGCTTCATTCTCATTGTTTTCACCTCGTGAACCACATAAGGAATCAATTTCATCAATAAAAATAATGGACGGAGCAGCATCACGGGCCTGTTGGAAAAGAATTGAGACTTGCTTTTCACTTTCTCCCATCCATTTGGAAACAATGTTCGATGCGGAAACACTCAGTATAGTGATGGAATTAAAGATGAACGCAGCGGAAAAATAAGTTTTAAACGGATCTACTTTATTCGATATTGATAACACGTACTAAGCAAATTTCAGAATTTGAAAACAAGAGATCGTACCTTAAAGTGGTGAATTTCAAAACAAAGATTGAAGCACTTGAGAATACTTTTAATCTTTACGCTAATTTCACTAACGCCCAAGATGTGTGGTCTCTCAATTGGTAACAAATGGATGATTTAAGAGTAACAAACACTCACATACTCACCATTTCACAATAATGTTTATTACTTATAAAATTCTGAACGTTTTTCCCTTTGTATCTAACCAATTATCTAATTGGGCTGGCCTTTTGGGCCTTTCCAATTGGGCTTAAGTGTGTGGCTTGGAGTGGGACCAAAAATGACCAATAAGACATTAGCTCCAATGGGCCTTGGGCTTTTCTGTCAACTCTTGACAAGTCCAAAGTTACAATTAACTATAATTAATACCACTATATAAATATAGTTGCACTCTAGGTCTTATCTATAAATTATATCCTAAGACTTTATTATACATGCAACCCCTTCATAAAATATTCATAGTAATACAAAGTCATTAATGTAGACTGTCACTTTGTAAATTACTACATCTTGATCCTTAAGTACCCGGTTTAATCCTTTAAATTATTCATCATATATTTATGAAATCTAATTTCATAAATATATACTTTAGTAACTACTTACTAAAGTGGTTAGGCCTAACTCTCTGAATAACAAACCCATTAAACTTATCTCAGGGGAATATATTATATCTCCGTTAAGAGACTATGAATTCCACCTTGAGAATATATGTTCCATCAACACTAAATGTGGCTGCCCAACATACTAAGATTTTGACCATTACTTTAGATCTCACTCCTGATATATCAAAACAATCTACACCTTATGATCAGGTCCATTATTCTCTCAAGATTAAGAATTCATGCAAATGTAAGTCGTAAGATTTATTATTCATTTGACAATCTTTAGGAGAATAATAAATCTCACAGCGGTCCAGTTCAATATGTCTTAACTCTTAAAACATATTAACACATCAACTAGAAGTCTCCACTTCCATGATCAAGACAAATTATCGTAGTTGATATGTTATAGTCTTCGCAGATGAAATACCCAATTTTATCACCGACTACGAACTATAATTCTGAGTTTACAAAGAACTTGTGATTTATATCTTCTGTGACTTTTCACATAAATTACATACTATGCATCTCATGGACTATATGATAATGTCGAATATTCATGTTACAATTATTTCAGATAATAATAAAACAAATTTATTAAACATAATATTAAGTCATACATAATGTCAAACACAATGTCACACTTAATATCATACATAGCATCATACAATAGGATTTAAGGGCACTAATCCTAACAATCTCTCACTTGCCCTAAAGACTATTGTGCACTAATCTAACTCCCATTCTTTCCAAATGCAACTCAAAAGTCCTTTGAGGTAAGGCTTTAGTAAATGAATCTGCTAGATTGTTTGCACTTTCAATCTTTGCTAGCACCACATCTCCACGAGCAACAATATCTCGAATGATATGGTACTTCCTCTCAATGTGCTTTCCTTTCTTGTGATTCCTTGGATCTTTAGATTGTGCAATTGCTCCACTGTTATCACAAAACAATGTAATTGGAACTTGCTCCATTCTTATTACACCAAGGTTAGAAAGGAATTTCTTGAGCCATACAGCTTCCTTTGCTGCTTCACAAGCAGTAACATATTCTGCTTCCATGGTGGAGTCTGCAATACAAGATTGCTTAATACTTCGCCAACTTATGGCTCCACCTTCCAATGTGAAAACACATCCTGAAGTAGATTTTCTGAAATCTAGATCCGATTGAAAATCTAAATCTGTATAGCCAATGGGACTCAAATCCTCACAACGGTAAACAAGCATATAATCTCTCGTTCTCCGTAGATACTTGAGAATATGCTTTACAGCTTGCCAATGTTTTGGTCCTGGATTTGATTGATATCGGCTGACCATGCCAACTGAATAACAGATATCTGGTCTAGTACAAAGCATGGCATACATGAGACTTCCTACTACAGAAGCATAAGAAACTTGTCTCATCATATCCACTTCCTCTTGAGTCTTAGGCCTTTGGTCATTAGACAGAGGAACTCTATGTCTGAAAGGAAGCAATCCTTTCTTGGAGTTTTGCATGCTAAACTGTTCTAGAACCTTATCTATATATCCAGCTTGTGATAAGCCTAACATCTTATTCTTGCGATCTCGCCAAAGCTTGATCTCTAGAATAAAGTTAGCCTCACCCAAGTCCTTCATATCAAATTGGCTTGACAACCAAACCTTTACTGATGACATTACCCCTACATCATTTCCAATGAGTAGAATATCATCAACATAAAGCACTAGGAACATTACTACTTTATCTTGATGTCTTTTGTACACACATAGTTCATCAAGATTTTGTTCAAAATCAAATGACTTGATTGCTTGATCAAATCTAATGTTCCATGCTCTAGATGCTTGCTTAAGTCCATAAATGGACCTTTGCAACTTACATACCATATGCTCTTGGTTCTTTGCTATGAAACCTTCCGGTTGCATCATATAGATTTCCTCTTCAAGATTGCCATTAAGAAATGCAATCTTGACATCCATTTGTCAAATCTCATAACTACGACGAGGCAGCTGAGTACTAGATATGTCATGAGTAGTATCTTGTGGTGTATCTAATACAGCCACATCATCCCTAGTTTCATCTAATGGTTGTTCATATACAGGTTCATTCATTTCAGCCAACACAACTCTACTTTTAGGAGTATAATCATTCATATAGTCATTTTCCAAGAATTTGACATTTGTGCTAACAAACACTTTATTATCTTTATGACTATAGAATAAACCTCCAACAGTTCCTTTTGGATACCCAACAAAGAAAACCACTTCTGTTTTAGACTGTAACTTGTCAGACTTTCCTTTTAACACATGTGCTGGATAACCCCAAATATGGAGATGTCTCATACTAGGCTTATGCCTATTACACAACTCCATAGGTGTTTTAGGAACAAACTTCGAATGTACTAAATTCAAAAGATACATTACTGTGTTTAAGGCATATCCTTAAAAAGAAATAGGTAGAGTTGAATAACTCATCATGAACCTAACCATATCTAAAAGAGTCCTATTCCTTTTTTCTGCTACACCATTTTGTTGTGAAGTTCCAGGTACAGTTAATTGGGATACAATCCCATTCTTAGTTAAGTAATCCTTAAAATCCCCAAGAAGGTATTCGCCACCACGATCAGGTTGAATGACTTTTATGCGTTTACCTAATTGATTCTCAACTTCAGCCCTAAACTCTTTGAACTTTTCAAAGACTTCAGACTTCCGTTTCATTAGGTACACATAACCAAATCTTGAGTAATCATCAGTGAAAGTAATGAAATACTCATAGCCACCTCTTGCCTGGATTGACATAGGATCACATACATCAGAATGCACTAGTTCTAACAAATCTTGGGCTTTTCTACCTTTTGCTTTAAAAGGTCGTTTGGTCATTTTACCTTCCAAACAAGATTCACAAACTGGAAATTCATCAAAGTCCATGGGCTCTAAGAGTCCATCTTTGATCAGTCTTTGAATTCTATTTGAATTAATATGACCCAAACGCAAGTGCCAAAGATATGCATCACTAGTAGAAGGAAATTTTTTCTTTAATAATTTTACATGAGAGTCATTATCTAATTCAGAATTATATAATTCATGCTTATCAAGAGTCAAAATATAAAGACCATCCACAATATTGCCAGAACAGATAAATACTTTATCCTTCTTTATTACAACATTGTCTTTTAGGATAATACAATATCCATGTTTACCTAAGTAAGTAGCAGAAATTAAATTCCTAAGAACATTAGGTACATACAAACAGTCTTCTAATATTAAAACTCTAGATACAAAACATAAATTATAAACACCAACAGCTACAACTGGAATCTTGCTCCCATTAGCCAAAGTAAGAAACAACTCCCCTTCTTTAAACTTTCTAGTCTCCTAGAACCCTTGCAAGGAATTGCAGATATGATTAGTACAACCTGAATCCACACACCCAGAATCTGTGGGATTCTGTACCAAACATATTTCAAGAAGGAATGTATTATTCATACCTTTATTCTTGGTAGTCTTGAATATTGAACAATTCCTCTTCCAATGTCCTTTCTCACCACAATGGAAACACTTTCCTTTGATCTTCTTTCCTTTGTCAGCAACCTCTAAGGCAACTTGTTTACCCTCTTGTTTGGTAAAGTCCTTCTTTTTCTTCTTCTTACCATTGCCTTTCGACTTAGGTTGAGAAGTAGAAGTTTCACCAACACTGGCTTTAACATTGAAAGTACAAAAAATGCCTTCTGCCGCTACCAATTCATTCATTAATTCAGACAATGTATAAATCTTTTTGTTCATGTTATAGTTAAGTTTGAATTCCTTGAATGATTCTGGTAGCGATTGGAGTATCATATCCACTTGGAATTCTCCATCAATATCGGCACCTAAAACTTCCAATGTATTCAGATTAGAGATCATTGTAAGACAATGCTCTCTCACTAAACTTCCTTCAGCCATTCTGGTATTATAAATTTGCCTCATGGTCTCTTACCTTGCAGAATGGCCTTACTCACCAAACATCTTCTTCAGACTTAGCATGATGTCTGAAGCTAGTTCTACATCCTGCATTTGATGTTGTAGAACATTTGAGATAGATGCTAGGATGTAGCACTTGGCCATTTCATTAGATTTCTGCCAACGATAATATCGTTGTTTTTCCTCAAGAGGAGCATCTAATGAAGGAAAGCTGGGATATAGTTTAGTAAGCACATATTTGTGCTCTTCAGCAGTGAGAACTATGTCCAAATTTCTTTTATAGTCAACATAGTTGGATCCAGTCAGTTTGTTTTGATTAAGAATAGTTACGAATGGGCTAAATGATGTCATGTTTAAATCTGAAAACAATAAACATGAATATAATAAGTAAACTGGACATTATCAATTTAGCATATAAACATATAGTATGGAACCTTAATAAAACCATAATATAATATATGCAATGACAACCCAATCCCATATTCAATATTCCTCAGCATAGAGTGAATATAAAATACTATGACTGATTAAGAATTATTCTCATCATTAGTGCTATCATGATAACTTTTATCAAACACTAATAATATGACGTTATACATTTGGCCTCTAAATAATGATAGTAAGAACTCAGCATAGATGATACTATAATATTTAGTCCAGTGTATATCATTGTCTAGAATCATGTGTAGCCACATTTCATCCCCTTAACAAACTTATTTTGTAGTACCATGATACAAAACACCCTCCGCATGGAATGCAAAGCTCGAGGCTAAGACAAGGTATTTGATCAAACCACTATAAACCAAGAAATTCAATCTTGTAGGACCACGAAATAAATACCCTCCGCATGGAATGCTAAGCTCAAGGCAAAGACAAAGTATATATTCCACACTACTATGAACCGACAATGGAGGCCGTGAGATGCAACCCTTGTATCTCTCTCCCACTAGATGTTTTAAAGGAAATGTTTTTTTTTAGTTTTAAAACATGCATAATTTAATTACACATAGTCTTACTCTTTTTTACATGTGAAAACACTTAGAAAAAATTCTGATTTTCTTTCTTTCGATCGATCGAAAGTGCCCCTCGATCAATCAAAAAAATTAAGAAATTCGAACTTGATTATCTAACTCCTTCGATTGATACTCGATTGCCTCTTAATCGATCGAAAAACAAATTCGATCGATCGACTAGCAATCGAAAATCAATTGATCTAAAAAGTCTGATCACTGTCTCATTCGATCGATCGAAAGTGATTTTCGATCGATCGAAAATCGCGAAATTCAAATTTTCAGAATTTTTCCTAAGGCAGTTTTCTTTGTTTTTCATGAACAAACATTCAACATATGAACATTACAGAAAGAGATTGATGTCAAAACTGAAATTCATTGATGCTAATGCCTTAAGATTCAATTTAACGTACTTAAATTTAAATTTAAACAACATCATAACATCAATTCCAGTCTTCATCAAAACATAGTTCCAACATCATGCAGAAAATTAAAAACATAATCTTTTAACAATATGAAACTATCATCTCTAATTCTAAAATTCACAAAACATGTTATACAATACGAAATGGAAGACCGCTCTGATACCATTTTGATGGAATTAAAGATGAACGCAGCAGAAAAATAAGTTTTAAACAGATCTACTTCATTCAATATTGATAACACGTACTAAGTAAATTTCAGAATTTGAGAACAAGAGATCGTACCTTGAAGTGGTGAATTTCAAAACAAAGATTGAAACACTTGGGAATACTTTTAATCTTCACTCCAATTCCACTAACGCCCAAGATGTGTGGTCTCTCAATTGGTAACAAATGGATGATTTAAGAGTGACAAACACTCACATACTCACCAATTCACAATGATGTTTATTACTTATAAAATTCTGAACGTTTTTCCCTTTGTATCTAACCAATTATCTAATTGGACTGGCCTTTTGGGCCTTTCCAATTGGGCTTAAGTGTGTGGCTTGGAGTGGGATTAAAAGGGACCAATAAGACACTAGCTCCAATGGGTCTTGGACTTTTCTGTCAACTCTTAACAAGTCCAAAGTTACCATTAACTATAATTAATACCACTATATAAATATAGTTGCACTCTAGGTCTTATCTATAAATTATATCCCAAGACTTTATTATACATGCAACCCCTTCATAAAATATTCATAGTAATACAAAGTCATTAATGTAGACTGCCACTTTGTAAATTACTACATCTTGATCATTAAGTACCCAGTTTAATCCTTTAAATTATTCATCATATATTTATGAAATCTAATTTCATAAATATATACTTTAGTAACTACTTACTAAAGTGGTTAGGCCTAACTCTCTGAATAACAAACTCATTAAACTTATCTCAAGGTAATATATTATATCTTCGTTAAGAGACTATGAATTCCACCTTGAGAATATATATTCCATCAATACTAAATGTGGCTGCCCAACATATTGAGGTTTTGACCATTACTTTAGATCTTACTCCTGATATATCAAAGCAACCTACACCTTATGATTAGGTCCATTATTCTCTCAGGATTAAGAGTTCATATGTTGATATGTTATAGTCTTCGCAGATGAAATGCTTAATTTCATCACCGACTACGAACTATAATTCTGAGTTTACAAAGAACTTGTAATTTATATTTTTTGTGACTTTTCACATAAATCACATATTATGCATTTAATGGACTATATGATAATGTCTGAATATTCATGTTACAATTATTTCAGATAATAATAAAACAAATTTATTAAACATAATATTAAGTCATACATAATGTCAAACACAATGTCACACTTAATATCATACATAGTATCATACAATAAGATTTAAGGGCACTAATCCTAACATATAAACAGTACACAACACATGTAAATGTCTATGTATAGACAGTGCACAACACATGTAAATGTGTTGGCAGCATTCCATCTATATAAAAACATTAGAAAGCAAAAACATCTACATCCTTGGGAAATACATTAGCTGTAATAAATGCACCCAACAATAACTGCTAGGAAGAAGCAGAGAACAAAAACGATCACAGATGTGAATCAATTGAAGCATAGTGGCATAGATAATGAATTCAGAAATTCAACACATTCCAATTACATGATGATTGCAATGGAAAAGCATATGAAAGGAGTCAAAGACCCAACCATATGAAGTAAGAAAACTACATCAACAATACAAAATATTAAGAACTCAAGTCCACATTCTCTGAAACTCAAACATCTTAGGTTTCAACAAGAACATTTAATCTATTAAATCCAAATTTCATAAATTTTGTCCATCATCTCAATTATTGGACAATGTATTTCTGATCTAGGCCTTTAATAACAAGTAAAATCTACAGAAAATGGGTGAGAATAAGAATAACATGTTAACTATAAAATGCTGCCAAAGTCATAAGTTTTCAAAAGAAATTATGCAGAAAAACTGAAACATAGAGGGAAAAAAAAAAGAAGCCACATAGACTTAAAATATAAGAGTCACAATTAACTGCAATTGGCAACATGTTTTTGCCTTTTGAAGATGAAGATTAGTTCTTTTATCTCTTGCCATGTATGGTTCTTACATCATCACTTGTTGTAATCCTGTTGCTTGCTATGTATTGATATTGGTAAAATTATAAATATTACCTAAAGAAAGTTGATCCTGTTTCTGTTGCAATTGCATTTGCTAGATAGGTCTTCCCTGTTCCAGGTGGACCATATAGTAATATAGCCTTCCACGGTTGTCGTTTTCCTAAACAGGAGTTCAAAACATTATTTAGCATAATGTCCACATTAGTGGTCACTATAACCCAACTCTCATTATTAACATTGAAACTAAGAATAACCAAATAAACTAAAAGCAGAGATTAAAAAACCCAAAAGTTAAATACAATGATGGAGGGAGAACTTACCGGTAAAAAAAAGCTGACAGGTTTTTTTTAATAAAATCTATGCGCGTTATGGCCGTGAGCGAGGGTGGTTTGGTTTTTTCTTGGGTGTCAAAGGTTTCTCAGCCACCGTGTGGGGTGGCCGAGATTCAGATTAAATGAGGGTTTTCCTTTCCATGTTTGGGGTATACGGTATTGGCACTGTTATGAATTCTTAGGTGTTCTGACAGGTGACAATTTTCATTAATTGTGAACTGTGACTTAAAAAAAAAAAAAAAAATTAATGAAATTGTGACATGTGATTTTGTAACGGTAAAGGTATTGTTTTCCGGTTTTGTTTATGATCTTCGAATGAATATTATAAATCTATAATATGGAACATAATAATGATCTTAGCCAAAGGAAAACATAGATCAAAAATATTAATCAGACCCATCCATTACTAGCTTTTTTGCAAAGTGAGTAAAAAAAAAAAGGTGATGATTTAATACCTGGACAAGTGAGAACGCTATTTGTTTTGCTACCAAGAGATCGCTGAGATAAATCAAAGTTCAGACAAAGATATCGTTTGTAATTGTGGTGTGTGGGTAGAATTGATATGAATTTTTTTTTTTTTTTTTTGGGAGAAACGATTGATATGAGATATGAATGATAGAAATCTAGAACATAGGGTAGAGACTAGATATCAATGTGCTTCTCTCTCTACCTTAACATGCAAGGTATACGGGGGTAATAATAATAATAATAAAGTCGAAGGTGTACAACATTCTAGAATATGAAGTCTAATAATAATAATAATAATAATAAAGTCGAAGGTATATTCTAATAATAATAATAATAATAATAATAATAATAATAAAATCTAACATAAATTACAATTAGTTTAAAATATCCCAAATATTTGTGCAGTTCCTTAGTAAGTAAGAAATAGTTTATTTATTTATTTTTATTTAGGTTGAGAAAAATTAAGCAATAATTATATTCAAGAACCAAAAGTGCTTCTCTCTATCTTCCACAAGCACGGTATGTAGGAAAAACGTAATAATATAATAATAATTATTATAATATTTAAGTCGGTGGTATGATATATTCTAGAATGTGAAATCTAATGATTCTTTTAAAAAAAAAATCAATATAATTTTTTTTTGAGAAAGTAAAAAAATCAATATAATTAGTTTAAAACATCCAACATATTTGTGATGTTCCTTAATAAGTAAGCAAAAAGCTTATATTCTAAAAGGACTAATCAATTTCTAATTTGAAATTTTCATTATTACCAAGAAAACCAATATTCATTTATTAAACACTAAATGTTGCTCTCAACGCATACTTACACAACACTTATTATAACAATTTAATTCAATCAAATTTATACAATTTGGAATATAACAATCCATCAAAGTTGTTTCACATACTTTCTTTTTGAGTTTTAACTTATGATAGTGATAATTAAACTTCAAATCTCTTATTTAACTATAAAAAACTTTACCAATTGAACTAACTAAAACTCACTGTTATTTCATATACTTTTTTTTTTTTTTAAATGAAAGTTATTTCACATTCTTGGTTATATATTTTGCCACAACTTACATTAGTATTAACTTGTAATTATATTACTTATACATTAGTCCATTACTAATACTTAATAATACATGTTTAGCAAAAAAAAAAAAAAACTTAATAAAAAGTTATTCAATTATCCTTTGTCACGTGTCTTGGTGTCTAATAAATTGGTGGTTATTGGAAGATTCTGTTATGTTTTGACCATGCAATGCGGTACACATTCGTGAGACTGTTTGCTTGGACTCCTTGGTCATGACCAATACGTCTAGAACTAAGCAAAATTAAGAAAAATAAAATTTAAATGTGACTAATCATATCTATCAGGTAATCTTTTATGAGTTTTACTGATGCTTGTTCTTTGGGCATATGATAGTAAATCATTTTAGGAAAATTTTTATTCGAAAATTGAAAAAGCTGTCAAACTAACGTATCCCCTTTAGGCATATGTTAGTAAATTATTTCAGGAAAATTTTTATTCGGGGATTAAAAAAGTTGTCATACTTTTTTGACAAATTTTTTAATTCCTGATAAAATTTTTCCTAAAATGAATTATTATTGTATGCCCTAAGAGTATACATTATTTAGACCCATATTTTATTAAATGCTAGTACTGTTGCAAACTTAAATATATAAAAAAAAAAAATTAAAAGATGATAAAATTTCTAGAGATATTGTGCTTATTGTTGGGAAATATAGACCTCAGTTGATAGAATTAACAAGTTTTAAATCCAAGTTGTTAATTAGATTTATTATCAATAAAACTTGTTAAAACAAATAAACATCAATATCATGTCAAAAATAAATGCAGCGGAAAAGTAAATAAGACAAGATATGATGACCTAGGAAAACCAATGAAACCAACCAGTTTCACAGTAAAAAACCTGGGGGGAAACCTTCCCGAAAAGCAATCCACTATAGTAAAGAGAAGTTTCAGATCTAGTACAAAACCTTTGTCCCTAGACTCTACAATCCCCGTAGATGAACTCACAGCAGAAACCTTCTACCGCTTCAGAACCTCTGAACTCTTCAATATATGAACACCACCCTTTGATGCATGAATCCCAATACGTGACTAACCAATTGCGCGGATCCCAGTACGCGACTTCAATCACCAACTAGAAGAAGATGTTGGCTGCAAAGTTCTTCACTTCATCAAGAATGAAGATCAAGAAACACTTGGTTACAAAACCCTAAGGCGCAAAGACGCAGTAGCTTCTTTCAGAGAGAATAATCTTTTGCATATGTTCACCTTGAATTCTCTTATTCTCTTATGTGACGGCCTCTAAAATAAACCTTATATAGGTCTAGGGTTGTGAGAAAAAAAACCCTACACAAATACATAAGTCTGGCCCAAAAAAAAACAAAAAGCTGAATTTTCGTAACCTCGACATATAGCAGCTATCGAAGAGGTGTCGAGCAGGTGTCGAGGTTTAATGAATCTCAACATATACAGCTATCGAGGAGGTGTCGAGGGGACAGAAACTTTCTCGATCGATTGACCAGCTATCGAGAAGCTATCGAGATTGCGATAAGAATCAGCTGAAGAGCTCGACAGATAGCCAGGTGTCGAGAAGGTGTCGAGAAGCTATCGAGCTATCTATCCGCAGGTGTCGAGCTATCTGTCTAGCTTTATTGAACACCTTTTCTTCACTTGTTTCTTGGTCCAATCTTCATGGATTTAATACTAGACTTGAACAACATGTTTCTTCAAGTATTAAACACAACTTAGATCTACCCAAATACAAGTAAAGTGCGTTTTGTTAAAAGATTAGCCAACTACATAAAATATGTCCTTAACAATCTCCCCCTTTGGCAATCCGTGACAAAACCACAACAAACAAATGAACATATGAGAGAAGTCATAAATCACTCAACTCATACTCACTTGTTAAATACAACAAAATCTATCCTAACATAAACTCTTGAAAAACTTTGCAAGAAGAGAGTTCATGGCAAGTAGACTTTGACAACCTGTATTTCTGAAACACTTCAACAAAACTCATCAAGGCATCTTAGTGTGAAACAGAAATAATAGATTGCATACAAATATAAGAAACATGTGTATAAAGATAGAAAAGAAACAACACATGTAGAGATAGGTGAAAGAAACATACATTAGCATATAAAGAAGATAAGCACAATGTATGTAAACATGGTCACAAGACCCAAGGTACAAGAAGAAGGAGGTAAGCACTCCCCCTAACAAGATGAAACACAACTCCCCCTTACAAAGGAATGTATTTCTCCCCCTAACTTGTAGAATCTTAAAGAAAGAAACCACAAAGTCTCCACAATTGCTCCCCCTTTTTGTCATGATTGACAAAGGGTACAAGAAGCTAAAAAGCTTCACCCGAGAAACATAAAGATGATCAAGGATGATCAAGGGGGTACAAGAAATCCATAAAAATGCATGAATGTAATGAAACAAGATGCTATGGATGACAAAAGAAAGATGCAAAACACACACACACACTAAACAAGTCTAACCAATTTTATATTTCAAAAACAAGTCAAGACAGTTTAGTGAGTATACATAAGCACATGTAAAACCTTTGTGATGGCCAAATCACATTGTACATGCACATGTATCAAAAGTAGCAAAGAATATTGCGTGTTGTGTGTAAAAAACATCGCAAGATTGCATATGTGTATACATGTTATGACGATCTGAGATATGAGAAAATAACTTTAACTCACACACAATCATAACTATTTGATGGGGACTATCACCTTCGAGGTACATCCTATAACTCCCACATCTCCTAGAATACACGCTTGCAATCATTTTTAAAGCATTTTTAATCTTTTTGCTTTTTATTTCTTTGCATATTTTCTTTTTAAGCATATCATGCATGGGCTTATGAGAAAGAAAAGAAATACCCATTGATATTTGACATTCCAATTTTGCTATGCCGAAACACACAAATGTCATTGACATCACACTTTTGCTATGCCGAAACATACAGATGTCATTAATGATTGGCGGGCAACAGTGGTGAGATGGTTATTTATGCATTTCTCTTAGGATTTTCTAGTCCTACCCGTCAAAAAGAGTGATATGAGTGTTAAGTTTTAAGAGATAACCTAATCTTACTCATCACAAACAAGAGCCACAAAGCTCACTTGCTTAGTTGTGCATATAGATGCCCATCTAAGCTACAAATGATACAAAGTTTAGAAAACTTTGTTTCATTGGCCATCCAAGGTACACAAGTACCAATGTACACAAAACACACACTGTTTTTGTATTTTTCTGATTTTTCTCTTTTTTCTTTTTTCTTTTTTTTTTTTTTAAGAACAAAAAAAAATAAAGACTAAACAACCAAACAAAAACAGACAAACAACATGAAAGCAAAAAGAAAGATGCATATGCATGAAGGCATGATAGAAAGATGCAGATGCATGAAAGCATGATTCCAAAAACAGATAAGAAATCAAGCAAAGACAGTCTTACTTTAGATAGAAAGAATTAAAGCAGAGGACAAACAGAAAAGACAATTAAGTCTAAGGTTCCTTTCTCACCCACACAGCACGAGTCTTTGGCCGTGAAGATGAAAGGGCACGTGTCCTAGTATGTCTACTAAAGGACATTGAAGAATTAGAATTCTCCTAAAATTGAGTTAAAAGCTCAAAACTTTTAATAACTCTTCAAACAAAGGTGTAGGTCCTTGAGAGGAAACCTGTGAACGTTTGGACAATTGCTTATGAGAATACAACTTAAAGCAATTAGGACGAATATGTCCAGCAACACCACAATGGTGACAAACATTAGGTCTAACAAAGGATTTAGAATTAGCCAAATCAGTTTTGGATTTCATACCTTTATTACCTTTCTCAGATTGTGGCACAAAAACAGTCCTTGATCTAGAAGCCGTGGAAGAGGAGGGGCCGGAGGAGACAGCATATCCTAAGCCAGTCTTGTCAGAACTAGGCTTTTGAGCACTCAATACCTCATCAAGCTTTGCACTAAACATCCTCTCTATTTGAGTTCTAGCTTGACTAAGCTCAACCTCAAGATTCTTGACATTCTCTTCTAGTGAGGTGTTCTCCATAACAAGAGTCTTAACTAACCTTGTAGTCTCATCTAGCTTGACTAATAGATTAGCTTTTTCAATTTTTACCTCATTGAGCTCTTTTCTACCAAGATGAGAAGTCTTTTCAGATTTTATGAATTCAGTGCATAGCTTATCATAGGCTTCCTGAAGGGTCAACTTCTTAGGTACTTCATCATCAAAAGAATCCTCACTGTTACTAGCACTTTCCACAATCACCTTATCGGTTGAGGCAACAAAGGCCATAACGTGACGACATTCATCCACAAACTCATTAGAAGAGTCATCCTCAGTATTACTCCAAGTAGCAATCAACCCTTTCTCTTTTGGCTTTTCGGTCTTTTCCTTCATGAGGTAGTTTGGACACTCTATTCTCATATGACCAAAATCTTTGCACTCATGGCATTGAATAAGGGGTTTCTCGTTCTTACCTTTCCTAGAGGATTTAAATTTCCTAGGAGGTTTGCCCTTATCCTTTTTTCTAAACTAAAGAAGCTTGATAATCTCATCAGTTATGAAAGTTAGATTCACATCCTCATCTTCACTTTCATCTTCATCTTCAGAGCCCTCAATCTCTTCCTCTATACCCTTAAGAGCTAGGTTTTTACTCTTTCCACCTTTTCCCATTGAGCCTAATCCCATCTCATAGGTTTGAAGGTTCCCTACAAGCTCAGTCAAAGGAATTTGATCAATGTCCTTTGCTTCTTCAATGGCAGTGATCTTGGCATGGAATCTTTTTGGTAAGGACCTAAGGATTTTCCTAACAATTTTGGATTCCGCAATAGATTCTCC
The DNA here is from genome assembly GCA_023621385.1 of Quercus gilva. NCBI lineage: Eukaryota > Viridiplantae > Streptophyta > Magnoliopsida > Fagales > Fagaceae > Quercus > Quercus gilva. Next base: position 90,568,552 of record CM042476.1, on the reverse strand, counting down.
AAGATTGAAAGCAGGATTCACAATATCCTTGAGTTTGGCATAAAACTCATCAAAGGTCTCATCCTCCTCCATCCTTATTTCTTCAAAACTGCTAGTGAGTTGTTGAAGCTTCACAGTCTTTACTGCCTTGGTACCTTCATAGGTGGTCTCAAGAATGGTCCATGCTTCCTTGACAACTTCAGTGGATGATATTTTCTTGAATTCCTCATTGGTCACCCCACAAAACAGAGCATTCAAGGCTTTACTATTGAAATTTGAAGTTATGGTTGTTGCATCATCCCAATCCATAGGCGCTTCCTTTGGCTTAGTCCAGCCAACTTCAACAGCTTGCCATACCTGTTCACCTAAAGCTTACAAAAACACTTTCATACGAACCTTCCAGTACGCATAATTAGTGCCATCAAATAAAGGAGGTATATATAAAGATTGTCCTCTATCCATGACAATAGGGGTCAATGGATCACACTCAGGAAATTAATCCAATCAGAGTGAACCCGTTCTGATACCACTTGTTGGAAAATATAGACCCCAGTTGATAGAATTAACAAGTTTTAAATCCAAGTTGTTAATTAGATTTATTATCAATAAAACTTGTTAAAACAAATAATCATCAATATCATGTCAAAAATAAATGCAGCGGAAAAGTAAATAAGACAATATATGATGACCCAGGAAAACCAATGAAACCAACCAGTTTCACAGTAAAAAACCTGGGGGGAAACCTTCCCGAAAAGCAATCCACTATAGTAAAGAGAAGTTTCAGATTTAGTACAAAACCTTTGTCCCTAGACTCTACAATCCCCGTAGATGAACTCACAGCAGAAACCTTCTACCGCTTCAGAACCTCTGAACTCTTCAATATATGAACACCACCCTTTGATGCACGAATCCCAATACGTGACTAACCAATTGCGCGGATCCCAGTACGCGACTTCAATCACCAACTAGAAGAAGATGTTGGCTGCAAAGTTCTTCACTTCATCAAGAATGAAGATCAAGAAGCACTTGGTTACAAAACCCTAAGGCGCAAAGACGCAGTAGCTTCTTTCAGAGAGAATAATCTTTTGCATATGTTCTTCTTGAATTCTCTTATTCTCTTATGTGACGGCCTCTAAAATAAGCCTTATATAGGTCTAGGGTTGTGAGAAAAGAAACCCTACACAAATACATAAGCCTGGCCCAAAAAAAACAAAAAGCTGAATTTCCGTAACCTCGACAGATAGCAGCTATCAAAGAGGTGTCGAGCAGGTGTCGAGGTTTAATGAATCTCAACAGATACAACTATCGAGGAGGTGTCGAGAAGGTGCCGAGGGGACAGAAACTTTCTCGATCGATCGACCAGCTATCGAAAAGCTATCGAGATTGCGATAAGAATCAACTAAAGAGCTCGACAGATAGCCAGGTGTCAAGGAGGTGTCGAGAAGCTATCGAGCTATCTATCCGTAGGTGTCGAGCTATCTGTCCAGCTTTATTGAACACCTTTTCTTCACTTGTTTCTTGGTCCAATCTTCATGGCTTTAATACTAGACTTGAACAACATGTTTTTTCAAGTATTAAACACAACTTAGATCTACCCAATTACAAGTAAAGTGCGTTTTGTCAAAGGATTAGCCAACTGCATAAAATATGTCCTTAACACTTATGTTCATGGAACCTGACATTGAGATTCCATTTCAAGAATATACATGTGCTAAAATTATGTTTGATTCTTTTACTAGAGCATATCGTGTATGCTTTAAAGCATATACTTAACTTTTAGTTGAGAGATTCAATGGAATTGTAACGAAAGTGTTAGAGATATATTAGTCCAATAGTGTAGATCAAATTCTAGTCCTACTTTGTGTATAAGTCACTGATATATACTTGTACTGCAAGTTTATTAATCATAGTAGTGTATGATTACTAGTTAGTATAGAGTTTAACCTATTATATTTAGCACATGCTTAATTAGTTAATTAAAACCAGTTAGGATAGGCATATGTGCAATCAACCAATCAACCAATAAGAATTAAATATGCTAGTGTATATAAACCCTCCTGTAATTGTAAGTGTGGAAGGTCATAACAAGAAAGTTAATTGCATCTTTATGTTCTTTTCTCCCATCTAATGGAGAGAATGAATTTCCATAAGGTCCTCCATTCTTATTTCCCTCCAAATTGTAAGGGAATGAGAAAGTAGAGCGAGTTATATACGATATTGATATAAGGCCCACCTCTTTCCCTTCTTTTCTAAAACCTTGCAAACCCAAATACTATGAAGGGGAACTATTCTCCTTTCTCTTTCTCTTTCTTTTTCTCTCTCCTCTTCCCTTTGTTTTCTCTTTTCTTGTATTCCGTTTTGTCAAACAGTGTAAAAGTTTCCTCTTTCACTCTTATTTAAATGATTAGTTATTTACCATGACTTTTGGATGAAATTTGTGATGTGCCTTTCTGTTAGAACCAATTTCCCTCTCTTTTATGTGTGTTTGTTTCTCAAAATATTTTTTTTTTGATTAATTATTTATTTATGAATCTCTTTTACTCTCTTAATCACTTTTTCCTTTAGCAGGTGGTGACTCCCTTGATCTATTTATTCACCACACATTCCATTCCAAATCTTAAATACCATGCTATCCTAACTATACTCAAAACCCTAAAGCAATCCCAACCAGGAACCTAAGCTCTCATCATCTAAAACACTCAACTCAATTCAACATGAACTTAACCCTAACTGTGCTCCTATCATAATACATCTACACTCTCCTAACATGTTCAAACTTGGAGGTTTATGCATCTAAAACCATGCATGTGCATGCTCCTAGCATATGCATGCATGGCTCTTATGAAATAAAATTTTCTTTCTTTCTTTTGGGTTTACTAACTTTAAAGTTTTAATAAATAATTTATTAATATAACCATTAAGATTCATATTTATGTTATATAAAAACACCACACACACACACACACACACACACACATATATATATATATATATATGTTATGACATTGACTGAGACTCAACTATTTTGAACTTTTTTCCATAACTTGTTATGATAAATTATAATATGAACATCATTTTAAAAGGAGTCCACTATTAAAATTTTCTTCTTTTTGGAGCTGACCTAGAAATTTTAATCTACCCTACATATAATTCTTCCCTAGCTGGGGCTGAATCCATGATCCTTCCCCACCCCACAATTACTAACCACCACGCCACAGGTCGTGGTGGCTTAAAATCTTCTTTATTATGCACCAATCATAAAAAAAATATAGTTCTTAAGAAAAAGAAATTCCTTATTTCAAGAAAAAGAATGAATAGTTGACTACCTAGTAAAATATACAATTTTACTGATTGATTGTCATGGCAATAAATTGATTGTTTTAGTAAAATTACCATCGAGTTTCTGGTTTGGGGAAACTAACAAAATAAACCATTGTTGAAATTTAATGAGTTTGACTCTAGATAACCTTAAAAAAGGAGGTGGTTCCAACATTATTATGATTCTCTATAATAAATCTCAAAAGAAAATTGTAATAAGAACCTAAACCAGCGAACTTGAATTGTCATTGGCCAATTTGTTGTGGATTTGGGGTCCAGTGAGCTATTGTACAGTGCAATTACCCCTTAACGCGTGTGAGAGAAGTAAAAAGAGTGAAATTTTTTTAAAGTAATAATAATAAGAAGAAGAAGAAGTGAAAAAATTATGATCCAATTGTTGAGATCAAAGATAAACTTTTCAATTTTCTATCTCAGTCGTTAAACAACTATTTCAATTGTATTTCAAATCTCAATCCATTAGCTATAGGTAGCTTCCCCAAGGCTTCAAACTGATGTTGAGGTTGTTTGGTTCAACCTTTTGATTTTGGATTTTTGGAAAAAGTGGCGATTTGTAATTGCTACTTAGGAGATGCAAATTATGCAATTGCAGCATAAAAACACACTTTTTCACCAAATGCCCTATGGTCACGTTTTTAAACTACCAATTTGATTAAGGCCCCAAAAAAAAAAAGCTCCAACAAAACATGCACGTAGTAGGCTTCATAGGTTGGGCCTTGCACTGCTGAAAATTAAGGTAAACTTGACTGTGAGTCCGTGACTCATTGTTGGGTTCTAGGCTTTCAAAGTGTGGGCTTTGATGGGCTGATATTATTGGGCGTTTTTGAATGGGTCGGGTTGTTGTTGGACAACTAGAATGGGCTTGGGTTATTTTCTCTTCAATGGGTCGGGTTAAGAGCTTTTGCTATGGTTAAGGATGTGGAGGCTAATCTAGGTTCTAGGATGATCAGGTTTCTGTTAGTTGAGACTGTTACCAATTTGGGACAAACTCGAAGGTTTGCTTCATGTTAAACTCTGACTCTCTTTGTTCACTATAAATAATATTTTGTGTCTGTGACTAATTCTTAGTATTAATAAATTGAAACAGTTTTGGACCTTCATAACAAACACATTGGTTTTCAAACTAGTTTGCTTCTCAGGAGAATGCAGTTCAGCTATTTGATAAAATTCCTCTCAAAATATGCACAATATGCCGTCTAATATGTGTGTGTATTTTGTGTTTGTGTCTATGCTTTTAAGCATGCATCAGTGTTTGTAGTGTGAATCCCAGACCCAGTTGAAATTTTCACCATTTCAATCGGTATTTTTTTGGTTTGGATAAGTAAATTGATAAAGGAAAAAGACTATCTCTTGTACATAATAAACACACAAGATAGTCTGAATAATTTTATAAAAAAATTATTACTTTTTTGTTCGATAAGTTGTGGTATTTTATTTATGGAAACGATTAATATATGCTCAAGATAATGAGCATGAGCACACAGTAACATTAAAAAATTCTGCTTAAAAAGATTGCTTCTTTCAGTTTTGTGTACAACTATTATTTAGATGGTTGTCTTATATTCTGCAATGTTCTGTTGATCAAATTGGCTACTACCTAATAATCCTAAGTAGGTGACTTTATCTACCCATTAGTAAGCCATTCTTTTTCACATCATTGCCAAAACTTCTATTTTGCGAAATGCTTTGATATGCTTATCAAAGCATTTGTGATCATTATGTTATGATTAAAATACCATTATCAGGCATGGTAACTAAATTATGGTGAACAAGTTATTGCTTATTGTTACATTCCCAAAAGCAAAAGACTTAGAGACCAAACCTTTTGCTTAGGAAAAAAAAGATCCCTTTGATGAGAGAGTAAATCTCCTACTGTCTATAGCAAAATTCACATCGTAAAACTCTAGAAGGATCTAATTTCAACACCCACAATCTCTCTTTCTCTCTCTTATTTGTTTGTGTAAATGGAATGGTTGAATTTCAGGATCAATAAGCATATTGGTTGGGAACACCATTGTTTAGCTAGTACCATGGAAATTAACAAGTTGAGATTTAGAACGAGATTTGGCGGTGGGGGTTTTGTGTACCATTTTGTCAACTGTTACAAGTTTCGGCAATTCTAGCTGAAACTAAACAGTATTAGCACATATGGTTGATAGGATGTTTCAAAGAGCACAATGGCAAGTTGAAGAGGATTTTGGCTCCAAGGGTGGCCAAAATGCACCATTTCTCATTTTTAAATGGGGTGTTTTGAAAAAAAAATTATATTTTATAAAATTAGTCTTTTGTTAAATCCATGTTTGTTTTGCATGTTGTATTTATGTGTAGTCTGGTTTCTTAAATTTTCTTTGTAAATCGTAAATTTTAATATAAATAACACACACACATGCATACATGCAGAGTTTTGAAGGTGATATAACTTTTAATAAAATGTCATATCCTGTTAAAATTATGAATATAATTTTATTTGTTAAATTTAATATCATTGAGTTTAACAGAAAACCATGACTTGCAAGCTTTCTAAACATGAGGAACACATTGGTCATCCATACGGTGGCCAATTGTTACACTGAACAACTGCAACTATGTTGCTCCCAAAGGTCAAGCTCTTACTGCATAGCTCAAACCATCCATGCCCATATGATAGCTTCTGGGTTCAAGCCACACCACATCCTCAACCGTCTTATGGATATCTATTGCAAATCATCCAATATTGCCCATGCTAGCCACCTGTTCAACAAAATTCCCAAACCAGATATAGTTGCAAGAATGACGTTGATTACTGCATACTCTACTGCAGGAAATCTAAAGGTAGCTTAGGAAGTATTTGGTGGAACCCCACTCAGTATACGACACTGTTTTTTACAATGCAATGATCACAGGTTATTCCCACTACAATGATGTCCATGCTACTATTCAACTCTTTCGTGATATGAGGTGAGACAAACTTAGGCCTGACAATTTCACTAGTGTTCTTGGAGTGTTGGCGCTAATAGTCGAGGTTATGAAAAGCATTGCCAACAAAAATGTGTTGTGCCGTGCTAAAGCCAGGAACAGGGTTTGTTAGTTCAGTGTTGAATGCGCTTATATCCACTTACGTTATGTGTGCATCTTCACCATGAGTATTATTGTCTTTATTGATGGGTGCAGCTAAAATATTGTTTGATGAGATGACAGAGAAGGATGAATTAACATGGACAACAATGATCACAGGGTATGAGAGGAAAGGTGATCTTGATGCAGACCGTGCAATTCTTGATGGCATGACTGAAATATGGGGGTTGCAAGGAATGCAATGATTTCGGGTTATGTGCACCATGTTTTTATTCATGAGTTTACCCACATGAGTGTAATAAGTGCTTGCACTAATGCTGGATTGTTCAAACATGGAAAGCAAGTGCATGTTTTCATTTTGAAAGAAGAGAATCCTAAACCAGAATTTTTGTTGTCTGTGAATAATGCATTAGTTACGCTATACTGGAAATGTGGTAAAGATGATGAGGCAAGGAAGATTTTTGATAATATGCTCATAAGAAATCTTGTTTCGTGGAATGCAATCTTGTCTGCATATGTTAATTTAGGGCGCATTGTGGAAGCAAAGTCCTTTTTCAAGGAGATGCCTGAGAGGAATCTTCTGGCATGGACAATGATGATATCTGGTTTAGCACAAAATGGCTTTGGAGAGGAAGGTTTGAAGTTATTCAACCAAATGAGAATAGAGGCTTTTGAGCCATATGATTTTGCATTTGCTGGAGAAATTACATCTTGTGCAGTGCTGGGAGCTTTGTAGCATGGACGTCAGCTCCATGCTCAACTAGCTCAGCTAGGGCATGATACAAGCCTCTCAGCTGGAAATGCAAATATCACAATGTATGTGAGATGTGGCATTGTTGAGGCTACAAATTGTGTGTTCCTTACAATGCCTTATCTGGATTGAGTACCTTGGAATGCCATGATTGCAGCTTTAGGGCAACATGGACGGCTGCAAGCAATAGTACTTTTTGAACAGACATTGAAGGAAGATATAGTACCTGATCTGAAAACTTTTCTCAGAATTCTCTCCGCTTCTAGCCATGCTGGTTTAGTCAAAGGACATTGTTATTTCAATTCAACGCATATTTGTTACGGTATAGTCCTGGGTGAAGATCATTATGCTCGATTGATTGATTTGTTGGTTTGAGCTGGGAAGCTTTCGGAGGCAATTGATGTGATTGAATCAATGCCTTTTGAGTCAGGTGCACCAATTTGGAAGGCTCTTCTTGCTGGTTGCTGGATGTATGGGAACATGGATTTGGGGATTTAAGCTGCTGAACGACTTTTTGAACTAATGCCACAGCATAATAGGAACTATGTACTTTTGTCAAACATATATGCAACTGCAGGCATGTTGATTGATGTAGCTAAGGTGTGGAAATTAATGGGGGACTGGGGGATTAAGAAAGAGCCTGGTTGTAGATTGATTGGATTGAGGTTTAAAGCAAGGTTCATGTGTTCTTGGTTGCTGATACTGTGCATAATTATCTAGAGCAATTGGTACTTGAAATGAGAAAACTTGGGTGTGTCCTTAACACAAAGTATGTGCTGCACAATATGGAGTATGAGCACAAGGATTCTGTCTTGTAACTCAGAGTGAGAAGATGGTGTAGCTCAATGGTGCAAATATGTAGGTGGTTTGGATACCAGAGTGTGGTATGAAAGGTTAATGTACCGTATTTTGTTTTGAGGTAAGGCAAATAATATGATTGTTGGTTAAACCACTAATTTTAATATGAAATTTTCAATAGGTGATTTTTATAAATTTCTCAAGCATGTGCCCCTCTTTTTTTGTAGGGGGTACGGTACCCACCTGAATTTTAGCCATTAGATTTATTTGTTTTAATCTTAGCCATTTGTATCATTTTAATAGGATATCAGTTACCGGTCAGTCATATAAAACCAAAAATTGAAAAAAACATACGGTTCTTCTTTCTCGCATCGCAGGTTCTTCTCTTTCGCTGTCTCTTCTTTATAACCTTCATCGCCAATGTTCTTGGGTAAATCACTGAATCTATTTGTTGGCATCCTGTTTGGATCTTTGGATTTGGATTTGAGGGGCCAAATCCAAATCCTTTGTTTGGATATCTAAAAAGAGATGGATTTGGATTTGATCCAAACCCATCCAGGATTTGAGGCATCCAAATCCCTTGATTTCAAAGCCTCTCACGTTCTTCTTCAAGGAAACGCTCTCTTCTACGTTCTGAAACTGAAGCCACCATCGTTCCTAGGGTTTGTCTCTCTCATTTCATCTTGTCCTCTTAAACGTCTCTATTTGTCTCTTCCATCAATTGTAAATCTGAATTACAAAATGTTGATAGGATTGTCTAGGTTTATCTATGCCTCTGTGGGTTTCGTTTGATTTGTTTGTGGGTTTTGTTTGATTTGCTTCTTATTTTTTGTGGGCTTGTATCTACTGTTAAGGATGGGAACTAGGTTGGTTTAGTTTTTTTAAGAAATTATTGAAATGCAAAGTGTTTGATGAAATGCTTCTATGAGCTAAATTTCTAGGAGATACTTGTATGAGTCAGTGATTCAAATTTTAAAAGTTATAGCTATAAAAATATTAAAAATACAGACTTTAACATCTTTTTTTTTTTTTTTTTTTTTTGTTCTTTTATTAGACCAAGAAATTATCAAAATTTTAAATTTTGTTATCAATAGTTAATTTAATGTCCAGCTTACATATTCAAAGCATTAATATAACCATTCCATTCAAACTGCATTGAAAATTTTTCAAACTGAATTTATGCGAAGTAAATGATGTAGTCCAGATTGCCACCCCTTTCTCTGACTATAATATGTATTCATCTAATTGCTTCATAGTCATAATTTATCACATTCTTAGTTGTTTATAATCTTCATGATGATAATGTAAAGGTGGTACACCATTGTGATTGAATCTTAATCTTGACTGAAGGCAGACATCAGGTAATTTTGTTACTAGCCTGGTCACAAACTCACAATGAGGGATATTCAGAATAAGCTTGTGACAATTAACTCAAAGCCAAAACACCAAAATACTAAAATAACAAGGAGAACTTACCACTACAAAATATAGATAGTTTTCCCATTAAGCTTGCTAAGGTTGAAAGTGGTACTAAATTTCTGTTTTTTTTTTTTCAATGCTTTTGCTTTTTGTGTGTGTGTGTTGGATGCTTCTTAGATTTGGTTGGTTTTTGTATCAAATTTTACAGGCTCCGGGTATGCTAGGTTGTAGGCTTGGACCCTGGTTAGCTTCAAACTCCTTTGGTTTGTTGTAGAACATTGTAGGGTCATACATCCAAGGTATACACATATACATGTACATATATTCTTTGTGTTTGTGTTTGACTGTTTTGGTTAGGTTGTATCAGTTGTATAATTGTATTGCTGGAAATGGTGATTAAATACTAGAATGAGTTAGAAATGGTTTACTGTACTTTGCACTTTCAATTTTGAAGTATCAATTTTATCACTTGGTCAATCAACGGGTAGTTGTCCCTATTATTAGTGGATTGGATTGTTGTCACTCTTCTAAAGGTACTAAGAAATTCCGAGGAAAATAAAATGCAATCTTTATTGTAGAGTGGCTTGAGTGGAAATTATTTCTTGAATTTTCTAGTAGTGGAAATTCTGTAATTCAAAGTTGTAGAAATTTTTTTTCCTCGTTTTTTCAAGAGATAATTTCTGGAACCATTTTGGGCATATCTTTAATGAGACATCTTTGTGTAATACACCTTGGATTTAGAAATCTTTCTCTTTTGATAAGTAAAATGTAATAGCCACTCCTTGGCATTTAAAATTTATGAAACATTGAGATGGTACAGTGACTACTCTATTTGCAAGACATTGTAGACTTACAAAGCACGTTGCCATGCATTTACAAATGTTATCTTGTTTTAGTTGATTAAGCCAGATATATATTTTTATGTACAGATTAATATTTGCTAATTAGGATTCTTAGTTGTCCCTGTTATTATTGGGTTGAAGTGACATTAGTTTCTGAGATTGCTATAGTGACATTACATGCATGAATTTTTTTTTATTAGCTATAGATTCTTATAGTTTGTATTTTAAAATATAAACAGAGACAATAATGAGATGGAAGAGATATGTCCACTCAATGAAAACGTAGTAGAGAGGAGATGGAAGTATATGAGAAAGAGGTAATGAGGTGAATTCTCCTAATGCATACCAACCATGTCAGCATTCAATATAAACAAGTTATGTAGCTGAGCCTCGTCAAAAAAAAAAAAAAAAAAAAAAAAAGGAGTAGGAAAGATCCATGTCAACATTCCCTAAATACCCTTCCTCTTGCCTGTATAGTTAGTTGTTCATGTAGTGGCTACATTAATTTTTCTTTTTTATTTAATGTGCAAAGTTCAAGTTCCCAGCCATCAAACCTGGTTCATTCCTTGTCATATCAGCATCCGCTATATTACCATTGGCAAGCACCCTTCCTCAATCCACAAATGGAGGTATGGTAGAAAGGATTTAGTCCCATTATGATTATTTTAATTTATATCCTAAAGTCGCTTTCTTTCTCTTTTGACATAGTGTTTGCAAAGTTCTCAAGAGAATACTAAATTACTAATGCTGGTTATTCATTAGTACATGGCCTAATTATAGGTCCAAAACAATTTTCCATGTCGAAACAATCATCAAGCTTTTGTATGAGCAACAAATCCAACCAAATTTTTTTTCTTTTAGGTTTGCATTATTAGTTGACTCTGTCCCTATTCACATTATTTGGAAATTTTAAAAAAAAAATTCCTTTGCTTTATCAATTTATAGGAGCTAAATTTGGTAATGGAGAGCTTCCTTCAAACCAAATCTCAGTGCATTATAAGTTTCTATAGCTTCTGAGCAACTATTTGAGATAATTGGCTACAACTATGATCTTTATTTGTAAAATTACCAAGTAGTTGTCGAGAAAATTGTTGCAGAAATATTAAATGTAATTTTTAACTATTGATAACATTGCATTTTGGCAAACTTTGAAATCTAAAATTATTTTGAAATGTAGTCATAGCTTGCAGCTGGTTTGGTGTGTTTTTGCTTTTGCATGGTTGCTTCATTTTGTTATTTCCTAACAAGAATATCACTAGCTATTTTCATTAGAATGCATAATTTATTTGCTTCTCAATTTTACACTCTCTTTCCCTTCATATTTTGGATATCAAGTTCTTCAAGAACACGCTCTAAGACCTAAATTTATTTCAGGTTTCAATTTCAAGCTCTTCATGAAAACACACTAAGGCCTAAATTGTTTTAAGTTTCAATTTTTTCTTCTTCTTTAGAGTTCACAGTTACAGCATTGTATGGTCTAAATATATAGTTTGTTTGGAATCATTTAGAGGAGCAAATGTTTCCTAACAAATAACATTTGCTTTGGGTCACTTTTTTTTCATTGAGAAAATTTAACACTATAAAGGCACCAAAAAAGCTGAGATGTGTTTGATTAAAATACCAATGAGATGTCAAAAATCATCAAGTTGTCTTGAAAATCTCTAACATGACTAAAATATCTTTACAATCACTAAAAAAAAATCCAAGATATCACTCTAACATGGCCAAATTGAGTGGTTTTGATACTATTATGGTAATTTTCAAAATATTTAGTATCTTAATCATTCTAGGTATTTTTAGCACTACTTTGTTTGTTTTCAATGTTTTTTTATTATTAATTTTGAAAGTTTAAAAAAGTATTTTAGTCATTTTATAGGTTAATGAAGGTATTTTGGAAATATTTGAAGCATTGGGGTATTTTAGTAATTTTATATATTTTTAGGACTATTTTTTGAAATCCTTAATTTCTAGGGTATTTTTTTTTTTTTCAAGTGTATAACTATTTTGGAAAAATTCATTGTTAACATTTTAGTTATTACCAAGATTGGTATGAATCGACAAAAGTACAGTCATATGTGATGTTCGTACTACCTAATGTGATTGAAAAATAATAAAACTATTGAATATAACAAAGGTATGATCATATGCGATTTGGTACTGCCCAATGTAACATTAGAACCATCAAATGTGAGAAAAAATAATGGTACCACCAAATATGACAAAAGTATAATCAGATGTGATGTTGGTATTGCCCAACGTGACAATAAAACTGTCAAATATAAGAAGAAAATTAGGGTACCACCGAATGTGATAAAAGTACAGTCAGATGTGATGTTAGTATTGCTTAATGTAATAATGGAATTGTCAAATGTGAGAATTTTTTTTTTGAATATGACAAAAGTATTGTCAAATGTAATGTTGGAACTACACAATGTGAGGATGGAACTGTCAAATGTGAGAAAAAAAAAATAAAGGAATCACCAAATGTGACAAAATAATTGTCACATGTGATGTTGAAACTACATAATGTGAGGATGTAACCGTCAAATATGAGAAAAAATAAGGGAACCGCCAAATGTGACAAAAGAACTGTCACATGTGATGTTGGAACCAGGAACGGAATTAGGATTCGAAGTCGAGGGGGTCAAATATAATTTTTCTTGAGCTTATTTTCTAAAATTTTAAATATATATCCACTATTTAATATTTTTAAAAAATTTGGGGGGAGGGGGGAGGGGGGGGGGGGACAGCCCCCCTCAGCTTGTACATGGTTTTGTCCCTGGTTAGAACTGCATAATGTGAGGATGGAACCGTCAACTGTAAGAAAAAAAAAATAAGGGAACCACCAAATGTGACAAAAGAACTGTCACATGTGATATTGAAACTACACAATATAAGAATGAAACTATTAAATGTGAAGATTTGGTAACTTGGTATAATTCATTGTTAACATTTTAATTATTATCAAGATTGTTATGAATCAATAAAAATAAAGTCATATGTGATGTTGGTATTGCCTAATATGACTAAAAAATAATATGACTATTTTTTTTAGCAGAAAATAATAGTACTATTAAATATTTAAAAAAAAAGTATGATCATATATGATTTGGTATTGCCTAATATGACGTTAAAACAATCAAATGTGAGAAAAGAATAATGATACCACCAGATGTGATATTGGTACTGCTCAAATGTGACAATAAAACTGTCAAATGTGAGAAAAAAATTAGAGTACCACCGAATGTGACAAAAATACGGTTATTTTTTTAGGTTCTAAGCATATTTAAGTAATTTTTTAGGTTACGAGTCATTTCAGTAATTTTCTAGGTTTCAGTGTCATTAAGTTATTTTTTAGGTTTAAAGGGTCTTCTGGTAGTTTTAAAGGTTTCGAAGGTATTTTGGTCATTTTCAAGTGTTATGGGGTATTTTTGGTCATTGTTTTAGGTTTTTTGGTTATTTCGATCATTTTTTATATTTTAGGGTAATTTCAGAAATTCTTTTAGATTTGGGTCATTCGGTCATTTTTTAGGTTATAAAGGTATTTTGATCATTTTTTAGATTCTAAGAGTATTCTGATAATTGTTAAGGTTTCGGGGGTATTTTGGTCATTTTCAAGTTTAATGAGGTATTTTGGTCATTTTATAAGTTTCAATGGTATTTGAAAAATTTTTAAGGTTTCAGGATCATTTTGGTAATTTTTAAGGTTCTATAGGTATTTCGATAATTTTCTAGGTTTAAGTTGCATTACGATTGTTTTTTAGGTTCTAAGGGCATTATTGTCACTTTTTAAGTTACAAGGTCATTTTAGTCATTTTTTAGATTTCATTGTCATTTAGGTCATTTTTTTTAGTATCTAAGGGTATTTCGATTATTTTTTAGGTTTAGAGGGTATTTCAGTAATTTTTTAGATTTTAGGATCATTTCGGTCGTTTTTTAGGTTTTAAGGATATCCCAATAATTTTTTTAGAGTTTTGAGGTTATTTTGGTAATTTTTAATTGTTAGAATGAATTTTGGTAATTTTAGAATATTTAAGGGTATTTCAGAAATTTAGAGACTTTAGGAGCATCTTTGTTATATATATTCGTTGATTATTAGGTAATTTGGTAGGCTTGGGTTGGGTTGGCTATGCCCATATGTAATGTTGGTAGAGCTTAATGTGACGATGAAACTGTCAAATGTGAGTAAAAAAAAAAAAGAACCATTGAATGTGACAAAAGTATAATCATGTGTGATATTGATACTGCCTAATGTGACGATAGAACTATCAAATATGAGAAAAAAAAACTTAGAGTATCACTGAATGTGACAAAAACAAACAAAATTTACAATGAAATCCAAAAACTAAAACAAAATCAACTCCTAAAACACAAATCATTTTTAAATACTAACCTACAAACTTCTACAAATACCACCAACCTACTGTATAAGCCAAAATCATTACAATTCCAAATTAAAACAATTATTCCAAACCACACAACTACATACATCACATCAAAACAAATGTTCAAAGCTCACAACAATCCCACAACCGAATATAACAATTGCAATCTTCAATTCAAAAGACATCAATCTTTGCTATTAGATGGTAGCTGATTCCACAACATGCGCATTAGTTTGCAGTTTCTTCAATATTGTTAATGTAAATATAAATTCAGAAAGAAAGTCAGTGGTTAAATAGTTATTTGGAAAACACACGCACACACACGTGCACACACACACACACACACAAAGGAATAAAATCTTGATGAAAAAGATAAAATTGCTCTGCACCTTTGACGTAGATTGATCATGTCTTTGTTTTCATCATTCTTTTGAAACACACGTCTATGGACTGCATAAGCACCTATACTCGTTGGGCATAAAAGTCTAAGACTGACTGATGGTTGTGGGTTAGGAAACTAATCTAGAGTTTTAAGAGAGAAAGGCCTCTCTTGAAAGACAAAGGTCATTAATAAAACTAAATACCAAACGATGAGTTTGAGCTTTTGGATTTCAAATTAGTTAATTCTTTTTAACTATAGTTAACTCCTTGTCTAGAGAAATGTTATATCTTGGATGATAAGTTGTTACTTAATGTTATGAGTGGGCAAAAAAATAATTTTAATGATGGAGTTGAGATTATAATCAATAATAACTTACCAACTAAAATTTATTGGAAAAGTTGTGGCACTATTTTTAAATCTAATTACATGGTTTGTTTCGTTTTGTTATATAGGAAGTTGTGTAAGAGTTCTTTTAAACGCCTATTATTACTGGTTTGGACTACTTTGGAGGAACAGCTAAGCTGTCCTCCCTTAGGTCCTAGTAATTCTTGGGAATGTAGCCACTTGACAACACAAAAGACCTCCAACTTCTGCACACACTATCAAACCCGTATAAAACAGAGATAAGAATCATTTAGCCCAAATGCAAGCACTCAAAAACTAAATTCCCAAAAAAGAAGAAGAAGAAGAAAAAAAAAATGCCATTACAGAACCTTTATCACCCAAATACTCAAATCGAATCAAATGGTAAAAACTAGGAAAAATTAAAAAGAAGAATCCAACTAGTAGGGAAAAAAAAATTACCTTCACCAGACGTCGTATATCACTATGTGATCGAGTACACAATTACGCGGCTCCATCTGTGCACAGTTACACAGGTCCACCCGTTTAGGCAAATTAGGCACTTCCTCTCTCTCCTCTAGTGTCGGCTCTTCCTTGATCAGAAGTGGCGGTACTGTCCGCACTGCCTCTACCTGAGGCTGATTGCGTTGACGATGGTAAATCATCACTGCGAGGATGCCGGTTAATGTTGTTAGAGTCAAGATACTCCCTAGCATGAGGGGCACGGATACTGGTTGTGGGTGGCTTGGAGGCCATATGTTGTCTGGTGGTAACAGAGATTTGGGTGGTGGTTGTGATGGAGTGAAAGGGCGAAAAGGTGGGATTGGAGGAAATTGAAATGCTAGCGCTGGCGGTGGTGGAGTAAGGGAGGGAAATGGGGGGAAGGGTGGAGGCAGAGTGAGGGGGGGGGGGGGAATGGGGGGCAGGGTGGTGATTGTGAAGAGACGGTTGGAATTAGTGGTGCAATGATGGTGGTAAACAACATGAACAGGGCAAACATGGTTGAAATATTTGGATTTTGGAGTTGGAGTTGAAGGTCGTCTGTTCTGAAATAGCTATAAAGTCATAGCCATGCTTTTTGATCACCTTCCTATCCATTTGAAAACTATGAATGATAAGAGAGTTAGAGGAAGGGGGGCTGGTGGTTTCAAGTTTGAAGAGAACTGGTTACTGTGGGCAGACTGTGCATGACTGAAGTATGGACAAATGGTGGCTGTGGCAGTCCGGGTTTGAGTGGTGTAAGAGACTGTTGTGAAATTTTAAAGTACTTGCAAGTGTACGAACCGTATCGAATTATAGTTTGACAAGAACGAGGTCGAACCAACAAGGACTTGAATGAACGTAGGAAAATTAATTAAACTTTAACCAAATTAATCCTAATCTAGTTTAATAAAAATTGGTTTTTCTAAGATTAAATAAACTAAGTAAATAACAAAATTAAGCAAATAGTTAAACTAAGCAAAATATATAAAGCAATAAAAAAATGTAAACAATCAAGAGAAATGAATTAAGGTTTTGGAATCCGCTTTGTAAGTCATATCAGTATATATTTATGATCATTAATTTTCCCAACCACTATATGATAATCTAGAAATCAATCTTACTACCATGGAAAATATTATCATTAAAACTTCTATTTAAATATCTATAACATGTTCTTCTTCGCTTCTTAAGTTTAAAATCAAATCATCAATTGTATCTAACAAACAAATCACAAAAAATATCCAATTTTAAAATCAAACAATTATAATCCAAGCATTCAATTAATTAAAATAAATCATAAATCATGAGAAAAACATGATTGAATTCATATCTAGAATCTTATCTTAGTTAATTGATGTGAAGCAAGAACAATTTAAATCATTAAAGAATAGTTATTGTGGGAAAAATCAAATCACATAAATACTATTGATAATCCTTAACAAGATTTCATCCTCAACCTTAATTAAAAATTTAGCTACTCATAATACTTGAGATAAAACATAAAAATAAAATACTAAACATTCAGCTAGACAAATAAAATAAAAAAAGAAATAATTGCAATGCCTAAGAAAGTCATAAAAGAAACTACGTGCTGCTACCTGCGCTCCAGTCCTAGCCGCCCCCTATTTTTCCTGTTTTGCTCCCTTTATATACTTGCCCACATATAGCCGACCTAAAGCCTCCAGGAAAACCCATAGTGACCTAGAGCCTCTCTTATTTGTGGTTCGGTGGAGTAAGACGAAAGCCCAAGCCCACATGTGGGTCCACGGAAACAAGCCTCCGAACAATTATTTCTTCTTCTGTTTTTTTTCTCTTTTCCTTGCTCCTTCACATGTGACATGACTTCAAGAAGCTTTTCTTTATTCTTAATCCCCGCTTTTTATTTCTTTCTTTTTACTTCACATGCTGACCTCACTGCCTCATAATTAAATATTTCCTTGGCACTTTTACGTTGTCAGATTGAATAGTAAGTCTCACTTCTTGTTCTTTACTTTTTGGTCTTCTCTTGAATTCACATCTTGCTGGATGTAAGTTGGCTTGCCTCAACTGGCCTGGCTCCATTTTGTATGTAAAATCCTTGTTATTTGTCACACAAAAATATTATATAGTCAGTCATAAAATAACATAAAAGTAAGGCTAAATATGTAGATATGTGAGTACTTTATTGTATATATTTCATGCACATCAAATACCCCTAAACTTACATTTTGCTAATCCTCGAGCAAAAAAAATAAAGAGCAAAACAAACCAAATAATTAAAATGAAAAAAAAAAAATGAAATCCTAACTTATCCACGTTCGCTGGAAATTTCGATTACATTTAGCGTATGCAACAAGCCTTTAATCCCCTAGCTTACACTAGTGGACGAGTTGTAGTCTCGTGAGGGTTTGCAGGGAATATACCCATAAAATTCTGAAAATGAATACTAAAATAAACAAAACAAAGAAAATCAAACAATTTTTTTTTTTTCAATTGCCTTTTGCAAAGAGAATTAGTTCAAGTTCAAAAACACTACAAATACTAAAGAAATTTCTCATGCCATCAAAACTCAATGTGAGTGAAAAGTGGTAGCCAACCCAAACATACTCTTAGTTTTAGAAAAAACTTGACTCGAATCTCTATTTGAAAGTATGCTTCAACTCAAATCTTTCCAGTGTTATCACTCAACAAATGAAATCACTCTAAAATGGGGTGTAACACTCTCAACAATATATGTGAGCGGAATAAGTTAAACAAAATCAAATATCTCACATATAAATTGCATGAAAAACGCTTAACCAAGAATGAACAAGTAGTCTCATGAAAGGATGCCAAAAAGAATTTATACCACACTTTTTATTCAGTCATATCAATATCTGAATTACACAATCTTCAAGATCAAATAAGGACTTTATTAGGACATAATGTAGGGTAAAATCAAAGGGAATGAAATAAAAATGGGCGAAGGTAAATAATAAGAAGTGTTTTCAAGATTTGTCGGAATGTCAACTCTTTTTGAATTTCCATTCAACATTTTTTTTTTACTCATCTTCATCAAAGTAGTACTCCTTCCTTACATTTCACTTCTCAAAATTTAATAAGAACTCTTTTTATTTCCTTCTTTTTGACACTTTCCTTCTTTTCTTTTCTTTTTTCTTTTTTTTCTTTGAATTTTTTTTTTTCTTCTTTGAATTCTCGCACAAACCACCACATTGAAACAAACTGATCAAATTCCATCTTGAAACACTACGGATAAGGGCTTTAAGAAGGAAAGGCTAATTAAAAGGCTCAACGGAGTGACTAGCGATAATGTATCAAGAAAGAAAAAGAAAAACACATATATGGCTCAAAGTAGACAAAACTAGCCTAATCTCATCTCTCAAAGACTAGTATAGTTCATTCAATATCAATGACTTCAAAAGATTCAAGTGTGGTATAATATATATATATATATATATATTTTTTTTTTTTTTTTTCTTGGCCAAAAGAAAGAACAATGAGACTACAACAAGGGAAATATGTTACGCACTTCCAAATGAACTTTAAGATTAGAAATAATAAATAACCCTCCAAAAATAATGATTGGCTCAAAACTCACAGGGGTTACAATCTCCACATTGTTATCATCAAGATTTTCTAATCATTTTTATCCTTCAACAACAAGTTGTGTCTAAGTGGCTATGTGCATGTGTAATGAATTGAGCATAAAAGCAATGAAATTCTTTAAGCAAGAGTAGTATAACGAACTCAAAACATAATCCTCAAGCTAGGCAAAAGATTTATTTTATTTTTTTTTTTTTTTTTTTTAAACACAACTAAACAAAACAAAAAAAAAAGATAGAAATCTATATACACCCCCCAAACCTAAACCAAACATTGTCCTCAATGTTAAAAATGATACTCTCAAATATATGTCTGTTGAGGTTCAAAAAAAAAAGAATTAAACAGCCCACAAATAGGCCCAAAGAGATAGAAAAGATATTGGACCCATTTCACACAAATAAAGGGTGGGCTCTCACAACAAAGAAAAGAAAGAAAGAAAGAAAAAGAAAGCCCAGAGGGCTAGGATTCAGAGGAAAGGCCCAACCAGCAAACCAGACCAAACCAAGAAGGAAAAGCTGGGCCGAAGTCCCAGAAAGCCTCCCAGAGGCAGAGGATCCTCGGGCGCACAGAGGAGGATCATAACAGAAAAATTGAAGAAGGACAAGAGACAAAGGGCACATGGACCTTGTGACCCAGACACGCAGTGAAGGTACAGAGCAAAAAACGCAGGAACCTGATTTCAACCATTTGGAGATAAAGACAAAGGAGAGTAGAACTGGAAAGGCTGGGACGCTGAGAAGAAAAGCCAAAACAAAAGACCTCAGGCCAGCCAACGGGAAATCTAGAAATAGAAAGGAGCTGGGGGACTTTCACCTGGTTGGAACAAAAAGCAAGGAACCATGAAGAGAAGGGAAACGACATGATCCTGAAGCAATCAGACACGGTGCAGGCTTCAAAGGGCAAAACAGGGAAATCGCTAGTCCACCAGGGAGGCCGAAGTTGTGCTATAAAAGGGGAGAGGGATCCATGCTACAGGGCATTCAGGCATTTTCACTCATTTCCAAAAGGCAATCAGACCATCTTAAGCATTCACCATTATTTTCCCAAGAGTCCGAGAGAGTTGTAGAAAAATACTCTGTAATTTGAAAAGAAAACAGAGGAACTACTCCCGGTATCCCAGAGACAGCCACTACTGAACATGCTCGGATTCAACAAGCTCAAACTTTGCAAGTCTTTGAAACTTGAATAGCTATCAAAGTCTGTAACTTATGAGCTCAGTTGAACCTTGCACCGTGTCTTAGTGAGCATTGTAATAATAACTTAATAAAATCAATGAAATATACCTCACGTAATTAGAGGATCTCCAGCTTGTTCTTATGTTATATATTTTCTCTTGTCATTTGCAATTTTTTTTTCCTTCACTGAATAAATGTCATTCAATACAAATACTTTTGCTTTCTTGTTGTTGGCTATTTGTATTATAGGAAGTGTGTTTTGTGCACCAATTGATTCTTAAAACAACCCTTTAGCTGCGGAGAGTCAATCCCAGTCCACCAAAAAACATCTCACACGGCCCAGAATCCTTGGGCCATAGTGCTGAAGAAAAAAGGCACTCTCACATTTTGGCGACTCCATTGGGGATTGGGAAAAAGGAGAGGGAAAAAGCAATCCCTTCGCAAGCGTGGCTCCAAAGCTAGGAAACACCTAGAGGAAGGAAAGATCCTCTTAGTGCATTCAACATCAAGATCCCAAAAGTGCGGGTTCCTCCAACAAACGTTCTACCAAGGGACTCTATATGGAATTTTGGGGAACTTCCCAACACAAGATAAGTTTTATGCATCATTATTTTCTCCATTTTATATTTTGAACATAATGGATTGAAGTTTATGGTTTTCAAATGGATAGCTTATCACTGTGTTGCATGAAAGCAAAAGCATTGTATTGTTTAATAATAGATGTAGACACTTGTTCTACACAATATAGAATCATAGATAAGTTTAGTTGTCATACTCATCCTCCAATTAAATGGACCTCGTTTAAAGATGTTCATAAAAGATAACTGCCTAGCTGAATCAATTAGTTTTGAAAAATAATAAATAAATAAAATGAGATCCTAAACTTTGATTAACATATATGCAGTTAGTTTAGTCCTAAACTTTGAGGTCCAAAACTTGAAGATGCTTGTTAAATGAGGTATTGGTGGTGTGAAACTACTTTGTACCATTGATCTCCAAAGGCAACTCTCTGATCTCATAAAATTTAACTAATACTAAAGGTGTCTTGAGAGTACAGCCAACCTATATAGTACAACCAAAAAGTTGAAAATAAATGTTGAACTCAGCTAGAAGAAACAAAATCTTGTTTCTTATAAGGATTCTACTCTTTACAAAAAGAGGGTAAGAGGAGTCATGTAATAATATTTTAACAATCAAAACATTGTCTCATTGCTAAAAAAAATGGAGAAGTGAGCAAAAAAAAAAAAAAAAAAAAAGATTGATGGAATGAAGATTGTATGAGCTACACAGTAAAGCAATTGCCTCACGTTAGGGGGCTGATTTATTTTCTTTTAAAAAAAAAAATTCATAATATTGTTTCATTTCTTTAAAAAAAAAAAGAAAGAAAAAAAAAGAGAAAGAGAAGTAAGCAAATCAAAGAGGCTTGATGAGATGTAAATTACATAGCAAAGCAATTGCCTCACGTCGTGGGGCTAAATAATTTTGCAGCAACTTAATAATAATATCATATGGCGCAGGTTAACAAAATGGACAAGTTTCCTTGGCTCCGCCCATGGATTTGGCAAAATGGAGTAGTTCCATGATCCCAGCAAAGCGTAGGAGATCCTTGACTCCAGGAAGCAAAGCCTGGGAGATCTTTGATCCCAACAAAGTTGAGGAGATCCTTTATTCCAGCAAGGCTGAGTACACCCTCGATTCCAGCAAAGCCTAGGAGATCCTTGATCCCAACAAAGCTGAGGAGATCCTTTATTCCAGCAAGGCTGAGTACACCCTCGATTCTAGCAAAGCCTAGGAGATCCTTGACTCCAGGAAGCAAAGTCTGGGAGATCCTTGATCCCAACAAAGCTGAGGAAATTCTTGATTCCAAATGAGATCCTAGATTCCAGTAAGAAGAAAAAAAAAAAGAAAAAAAAAAAGAGTAGTTCCCTGGGTCTAGACACAAATCCAACAAAAATAGAGTAGCTCTTTGATTTCAAAGAAGTTGAGTAGTTCCTTGGTTCCAACCATGGTTCTAGCAAAAATGAAGTAGTTCTTTGGTTCCATAAAAAATTTCAAGTTGTTCCTTGATGGAATAGTTTTCTGATTCTAGCAAAGTGGAACAATTCTTTGGTTCCAACAAAGTTGAAGTACCTCCATGGATCCAACAAAGTTAAATGGTTATAAAAAAAAATGGAGGCATAAAAAAATTTTTGATAGAAGTTCCACAATAGCATCAAGAGAAGGTGGATCAAGCATGGTTCAACAACTACCTCATTTCCTGGGGGCTAAAGCCTACTGTGCGATGGGCCTTGAATATATTTTAAAGAAAATCAATAAAAACACTACATTGCAAGTCAGCAGCAAAATCAACATTATTGAAAGCTCAACAACTATACAGTACATCTATCATTTCTTATAGCTCAACAATTGGGCCCACCTATGGAAATAACAAGATTTGGAGGAGATACAGAGACCACTGAAGGACACCTACAACTAGCTCTAAAGGCCAACCATGAGATCACAAGTATTGCCTAATCCTCTCAATGTACCACTAGTACATGAAAGAGGAATTGAATGGGAAGTCCACAAAATGTCACTGCCAATCCTAGTCCTTTCATCCAGTACAAAGTAAATTTTGTGGAAAATATACTTTATGACGAATCGGCTCCAGCTGGAGAATATCCTATTGTTAGGATCCTGGGGGGCTCCCATCTCAAGGATCCCGAGGGGCTCCCATCCCAGAAGAAGGAAACAATACCCATGGTTTGAAGGATCCTTTAGACAGAAAAAAAGACAGAAGGAGGAAGGCCAATATACTGCTTTTGAAGATCCCGAAGAAACTTATGGATATGGAAAGGAAGGCATAAATCCTACCAAAGGAAAAACTAGAAAAGGTGAACTTGGGGGCTGACCCAAGGAACCTGGGGCCTATCCTAATCAGCAATCAGTTATTAGTACAAAAAAGATCAATTGGTGGAGCTATGGAAAAATATGAAGATTTATTGGTGTAAACTTCTTCAAATTAAATAAGGCACGTCCAAAGGATAAATTTCCTTTGCCTAACATCGATCTCCTCATAGATCCAACTAAGGCAACAACAATATCAACCATGAAGAGCCATACCACGATCAAGGAACTCAAAAGCTCCTTGGAAAGAGTTTCTTACATTAGGAAGTTCACACCAAGACCAGTCTTAGTCACTAATGGACTATCCAAACTGTTGAAAAAGGAGAATGTTTTCATATGGGGAGTTGAGCATCCAATCATAAAACTTCAACATGAGTCATTTGTCTACCTTATGGGTACTAGTCCATAGCAAAATCATTATTGTTGTACCTGGGATCCCGATCCCAAGCATACAGAGCATTAAAGGAAACCGAAATGAGGTATCCCAACATAGAAAGGACGTGTTTGGCAGTCATGCATCTCAACAAATGAATCATTACTTTTTTACCACCAAATCCTATTGGTGATAAGCTCTCATCCAATAAAAGCCCTCCTCCATCAGCCCTTATGATCTTGAAGAGTGGCCTAGTGGCTAATATTATTTTCCCAATACAATATGGGTTGGAAGGATCCCTAGAGCTGTCAAGAGCTAAGCTGTAGCAAACTTACTGGTCTGGTTCCTTGAAGAAGAGGAGTACCTATCGAGTGAGAAGATCTCTAAAAAAAGCAGTAATGGTAGAGATCCTTGTAAAGAAATAGACTATGAGATTTGTGAAGATAGCCTTCAACGAGCATGCCTAGAGGAATCCTTCCTCTTCCAGGATCCCTGTAAGAGGATCACCCACTTGAAGAAAACACCATGACAGAATCATCTTGGTGGAGCTCTTGGCCACCAATTCACCAGTGATAGCAACCTTAGATGACTCATAAAAGAAGTTTATTTTCATAAAATATTTGTTCACAGCCAAGAGAGGATATTATAGAAGATCCTCGGAGAAGGAAACAAATCCTCAACCCTTTAAAGAAAAGAAAAGAAATCAGTTCAGTGAGTCCACTTGAGAACGAGGGGCTACGAAGGAACTTTCTTTGAAAATTGAAAAAAATTCAATGGTCATGAACAAATTTTCCAAGTAACATGGCCTAGGACCTGAGAAAGGGCAAACTTTCCATGTACCTAGCTCAGGACTTGATCAAAACAGAATTTTCCAAGTAACATGGCCTAGGACTTGAGAAAGGGCAAACTTTTCATGTACCTAGCTCAGGACTTGATCAAAACAAAATTTTTCAAGTAGCATGGCCTAGGACTTGGGAAAGGGAAAATTTTCCATGTACCTAGCTCAGGACTTGATCATAATAGAAATTTTCCAAGTAGCATGGCCTAGGACTTGGGAAAGGGAAAATTTTCCATGTACCTAGCTCATGACTTGATCATAATAGAAATTTTCCAAGTAGCATGGCCTAGGACTTGGGAAAGGGAAAATTTTCCATGTACCTAGCTCAGGACTTGATCATAATAGAAATTTTTCAAGTGGCATGGCATGGCCTAGGACTTGGGAAAGGGAAAACTTTCCATGTACCTGGCACAGGACTTGACTAAAACAGAATTTTCCAAGTGGCATGGCCTAGGACTTGGAAAGAACAAACTTTCTTTGTACCTGGCCTAGGACTTGGTCAAAACAAATTTCAAGTGACATGGACTAGGACTTGGGAAGAGTAAACTTTCCATGTACCTAGCCCAGGACTTGGCCTAGAACAAATTTTCTAAATACATGGCTCAAGAATTGGCTAAAATCAAAAGTTTCCAAGTACAACCAAGAAAATGGTCAAAAGCAAAAGTTTATGGGTACAAGCTGTAGCATGTACCAACAATAGGTACAAGTGCAGATTGTAAGCATATCCCAGTCATGGTTACAACTTGTAGCACGTACCAGCAATAGGTGCAAACCATAGCACGTCCCAGCAAAGGGTGCAAATTGTAAGAAAGGCCCAACGAGGGGTACAAAGAGAAAGAGCCTCAAGTGGGTATGAAAACCCAAAAGTGGGTGTATAAAGTACACAAGATTGACCTCCTTGAAAGGAATTGGTTCAAGGAAGCCTAAGGAAGCAAGGAAGGCGTAACTAAAAAAAAAAATTTCTAAGAGTACATCACTCGAAGCTGCAAAAGCATGGATACTTTTGCAAGTCTCTATACAAAGAGATTAGTCAATGACATTGCAAACCAGCTAGCAACATTTCCCTCCTCTTACAAGGTGTAAACTCACCAAAGGCTTGGAGGTACTTCAATTCAACAAAAGAAAGTTCATTCCATGAAGGAAGTGTAGCAATTCATTTGGAGTTCCCCTCAAGAATTATTTGATTTACACATTGGTTCTACAAAGCATGAAAGTGTCCAAAAACAATTTATTTTCTCGCGCGTGGGCTACAGGTAACCCACGAGCTCGGGGGGCTAATGTTGAGGTCCAAAATTTCACAACAAAGCCCATTCCATAAAAAAATAAAGAAAGCCCAATTCGTGCAACAAGAAGAATCAACATCAAGGCCTTATATATGTTCAGATTTCCAGCAAAAAAGGCCATTAAAAAGTCCAGCAAATTCCAGTGAAAGAGCTGGGCCGGGATCCCTAGAGGCTGCCAGAGGCTCGGACGTGCAGCACAGCTAAAGTGGATTGAAGCAAGTTTAAAAGAGGGATAAAAGACAAAGAGCATGTGGGTCTCATGCACCTAGACATACAGTGGGATCAGAAAGTACGAAGCAAAACGCAAGAGTTGTGCCTCAAGGAACCAACAATGAGAAGACCATAAAAAAAGAGGTAACCAGAAGGAGCTTTCAACCCAGCAGTAAAATATTCCAACTATTTGAGGAAAATGACAAGGATGGAGTGCAACCAAAAAATTGGAAAAGTGGAAGAAATGGCCAAATAGCTGAAGAATCAGCAAACAGAGGGAACCTTGAAATGGAAAACCAGCTAGGGGCTTTCAGCTTGGTCGGACCAAAAGGAAGAAATTATGAGGAAAAAGGAAAGGACAAGCCTCTGGGTAACTGACACAGTACAAGCTCACAAGGGGCAAAAGAGAGAAATCGCTCGTGCCTCAAAGCCCTAGAGTCGCACTATAAAAGAAAGAGAAAACCCATGCTGAGGGACATTCATTGATCACCATTTTAATCTGAGAAAAGATATCACAGCAAAGCCATTGGAAAAGCTCTGTAAAATCAAAAGAAAACAGAGGAACCGCTCCCGGTATCCCAGAGACAGCCACTATAGCATATGCTTGGATTCAACAAATTCAAACTTTGCAAGTCTTGGAAGCTTGAATAGCTATCAAAGTCTGTAATTTTTGAATTTAGTTGAACCTTGTATCATGTCTTAGTGAGCATATTGTAATCCACAATCAAGAAAATAATGAAATACCTCATATTGATTTGAGGATCTCTAACAATTATTTCATGCATTTCTTTATTGCATTGTCTTCCTTTACTGTTTCTTGCTAAAATCCTTCTCATCTAACTATCTTGGAAGGCAAAGCTCAAGCAAAGCCACTCGGACTTGAGTTCCAAATCTCACAAGTCTTGTGCAAAAGCACCAAGTTTGTGAGAATTGGGGCCAGGATCCTCGTGGCAGAATCATTTTCATGAAACTCATTTACATATATGTATATGTATTAAAATGTATATCCTAATCTAAGAAACTAACAATTATTTGAAGATATGTGTAGTGTGTTTTGTTTTTTTTATGTAGCACCTATAGAGATAAAGGGAAAGGACAAAGCTCTATTACATAATAAACATAGAAAAGATCATATAGTTCAGAGAACCAGAGATTCTGGGTTCTTACAGGCCTAATACGCCTCGGGATCCCACGACAGTACGCCCCAGGGTACTAAGAGGAATTGCATTTTTCATCTTGAGGAGCTTTATATGACTTGTGCACAACTTGGTTCGTAATCAGCCCCATTTAGCTGCGGTGAACCAAGCCCAGTCCACCAAAATAACAAGTATTTGGGCCTGGGATCCTTATCTCTACTTGGGCCTGTGTGCTGAGAAAAAGTGGCTGTCTCTGGGATACCGGGAGCGGTTCCTCTGTTTTCTTTTGATTTTACAGAGCTTTTCCAATGGTTTTGCTGTGATATCTTTTCTCAGATCAAAATGGTGATCAATGAATGTCCCTCAGCATGGGTTTTCTCTTTCTTTTATAGTGCGACTCTAGGGCTTTGAGGCACGAGCGATTTCTCTTTGGCCTGAAAAGAGGAAGAACTCAAAAAAAAAAAAAAAAAAAAGAGAAAGGGTGCGAAAAGGATAAAGATAAAAGGCTATATAAAAGAAAAGAAAGGCTCACCTGTTTGCCCGGATGATGATGCGCCTCCCAAGGTCCTTGTACTTAACCCAGTCTGAGGCAGCACGGTCCTGACAGGGTTGAAAGCTCCTTCTGGTTACCTCTTTTTTTATGGTCTTCTCATTGTTGGTTCCTTGAGGCACAACTCTTGCGTTTTGCTTCGTACTTTCTGATCCCACTATACGTCTAGGTGCATGAGACCCACATGCTCTTTGTCTTCAATGAAAAGAGAGTAAAATATTAATATGCAACATGAGAACCAAGTAGAAACAAGTAAGGTAAGGAGAAGGAGGAGACGTACCTTGATCAAGCTGATTGTTATAAATTTTAATTTTTGTCAAATATTAGCTAGAACAAAAGAAAATAAAACTAAACAAGAAAATAAACACAAAGTCTAATCTAGAAGCAGAAAAAAAAAATGCAAACCTAATATACACAACTGGGATCAATCTTGATAAACAGGATCATCTAAGAGGACTTCTTCAACTTCTGGAGGCTCAAGTTCTAAAAATGGTTTCAAACATTGGCCATTAACTTTAAACATATCACAATTTTTAGGATTCTCAATCTCAATGGCATCATGGGGATAAACAGTGCAAACTATGAATGGACCAGTCCATCGAGATTGTAACTTACCTAGGAAGAGATGCAAACGAGAATTCTAAAGAAGAACTTTCTGACCAGGTTCAAATGATTTTCTCAGGATATTTTTATCATGAACCCTTTTCATTCGATCCTTATACAATTTGGCACAATTGTATGCATCATTACGAATTTCCTCCAACTCATTGATTTGGAGTTTCCTTTTAGCACCTGCTTTGTCAAGATCAAAATTTAACCGCTTAATAGCGCAATAAGCTCTTTGCTCTAACTCAACAAGGAGATGACAAGCCTTACCATACACAATTCGATAGGGGGACATTCCAATGGGAGTCTTAAAAGCTGTACGGTATGCCCACAATGCATCATTGAGTCTTAAAGACCAATCTTTCTGAGTAGGGTTAACTGTTTTCTCCAATATTCTCTTGATTTCCCTATTATATATCTCTACTTGACCACTTGTCTATGGGTGATAAGGTGTTGCAACCTTATGAGTGATGCCACATTTCTTCATTAGTTGCTCAAAAACTCTATAACAAAGTGCTTTCCTCCATTACTAATAATGGCACGTGGTGTACCAAACCGTGCAAACACATTCTCTCTCAAAAACTTGACTACAACCTTGTGATCATTAGTTCTACATGCAATGGCCTCAACCCACTTAGAAACATAATTAATAGCAACAAGGATGTATAAGTTACCAAAAGAATTAGGAAAATGACCCATGAAATCAATACCCCAAACATCAAATACCTCAACAATCAAAATAGGGTTCAATGGCATCATATTTCTTTTTCCAATACTCCCTAACTTTTGGCATCTCTCACAAGCTGAACAATATACATGGGAATCATGAAAAATGGAAGGCCAATAAAATCCACATTGCAAATTCTTGGTAGCAGTCTTTCTTGATCTAAAGTGGCCTCCACATGCATGATCATGACAAAAGGATATAATATTTTGTTGGTCACTCTCAAATATGCATCTCCTAATTATTTGATCAGAACAGTACTTAAACAAGTATAAATCATCCCAAAAGAAATACTTAACCTCAGCAAAAAATTTAGACCTATCTTGTTTAATCCAATGCGAAGGCATTTGATTAGTGACAAGATAATTTGCAATATCAGCATACCAAGGTCTATGGGATACATGCAACAATTTTTCATCAGGGAAAGATTCAAGAATAGGTAAATTGTCATCAGTGTGCTCAACGATTAATCTAGACAAATAGTCAGCTACTACATTTTCAGTTCCCTTCTTATCTCGAATCTCAAGATCAAATTCTTGTAACAATAAAATCCATCGGATAAGTTGAGCTTTAGCATCTTTTTTGGAGAAAAGATACTTCAATGCAGCATGATCCGAATAAATTAATACCTTAGACCCTAACAAATAGGAGCTAAATTTATCCAAGGCAAAAACAATTGCTAATAACTCCTTTTCTGTTGTAGAGTAGTTCATTTGAGCATCATTTAGAGTCTTACTAGCATAATAAATCACATGGGAAACCTTTCCAACCCGCTGTCCTAAAACAGCACCAATTGCATAATCAGAGGCATCACACATAATCTCAAAAAACACTTTCCAATCAGGTGGTTGAATGATAGGGGCAGAAGTCAACTTAGTTTTTAGTCTCTTAAATGCATGGAGACACTCATCATCAAACACAAATGGGGCATCTTTGGCAAGTAAGTTGCATAACGGCCTTGAGATTTTACTAAAATCCTTGATGAACCTTCGATAGAATCCTGCATGACCCAAAAATGATCTAATTTCCTTAACAGATCAAGGAGGTGGAAGGTTAGAAATCAAATCTATTTTGGCCTTATCAACCTCAATACCACTTTCTGATATGACATGTCCAAGAAAAATTCCCTTTCTCACCATAAAATGACATTTCTCCCAATTAAGAACAAGATTCTTCTCCTTACACCGCACTAACATTAAGGATAGGTGGTGCAAACATTCTTCAAAAGTGGATCCAAATACTGAAAAATCATCCATAAATACCTCCAAAAATCGTCCCACCATATCAGAAAAAATACTAATCATGCACCTTTGAAATGTACTAGGAGCATTACATAAACCAAATGACATGCGACGGTAGGCAAATGTCCCAAAGGGGTAGGTGAAGGTAGTCTTTTGTTGATCCTCTGGTGCAATGGGAATTTGATTATATCTATAATATCCATCAATAAAACAATTATAAGCATGACTAGCTAGTCTTTCCAACATTTGGTCTATAAAAGGAAGAGGAAAATGATCTTTTCTTGTCATGGCATTCTACTTATGGTAATCAATGCATACTCTCCATCCTGTTTGCACACAATTTGGGACTAACTAATCATTCTCATTCTTGACAACTATTATTCCAGATTTTTTTGGTACAACTTGAACTGGACTCACCCAATTACTATAAGAAATTGGGTAAATAATACCCACATCCAAAAGCTTCAAAACTTTAGCTCTCACTACCCCTTGTATAATAGGGTTTAGATGTCTCTGTGGTTCACATGAAGTTTTAGCATTCTCTTCCAAGTGAATTCTATGCATAACCATAGATAGACTAATACCTTTGATATCAGCAATTGACCAACCTATAACTTCCTTATGCTCTTGAAGTACACTTATCAATTGGCGTTCCCTAAGATCATTCAAATCTGAAGCTATAATGGCAGGTAAGGTCTCAGAAGAACCTAAAAAGGCATACTTAAGTGTGTCAGGTAATGGTTTCAACTCCAACTTTTGTGGTTCCATAGCAGATGGGGGTTGAGGATAAAGAAAGTGGAAGAGGAATCACTTTTGGTGGCCAACTATCAGTACTTAAGAGAGGAAAAAAATCTAACAATGCATTGACCTCTTCAATTAAGTGTTCAATATCAAAATTGCAACCAAAAAGATTTAAGCAAGCCTTTAGAGGATCCTCATAACTCGATTGTAGGAAAGTATCATAGACTAGACTCTCAATCATGTCAACCACACAGATATCCTCATTGTCTAGCACTTGTTTACTTATGTGGAAGATATTAAGCTCAGCAGTCATATTTCCAAAAGAAATCTTCATTACACCGCTTCGACAATTGATCAAAGCATTAGATGTGGCTAAGAAAGGGCAACCCAAAATGACATGGATTTGTGTACTGGCATTTAGAGCAAGTTCAGTGTCTAACAATACCTCTAGGGATTTTCACAGACCTATCAGCTAATTGAAGTGTCATGGTTGTTGGTTTTAACTCCCCCAAACCTAGCTGTAAGTATACTGAATATGGCAATAAGTTCACACTTGCCCCCAAATCTAGCAAAGCTCACTCAATGAGATGATCCCTAATTTTGCATGAAATTGTAGGGGGTCCAAGGTCCTTACATTTCACTGGATATTTATTCTGAAAGATTAAACTAACTTGCTCGGTCAAAAATGCCTTTTTAGGGACATTTGTCTTTCTCTTCATTGTCATAAGATCTTTTAGAAACCTGGCATAAGCAGGAACTTGCTGAATTGCAGCAAGAAATGGAATGTTTATTTGCA
Source organism: Quercus gilva (assembly GCA_023621385.1). Classification (NCBI taxonomy): domain Eukaryota; kingdom Viridiplantae; phylum Streptophyta; class Magnoliopsida; order Fagales; family Fagaceae; genus Quercus; species Quercus gilva. The sequence continues at coordinate 90,536,640 of CM042476.1, read as the reverse complement.
CTTGTTTAAAAAAATTCTAAAATGTCTCCAACTTGTGCACTTTTCTAAGGACTGATTAACCTTTGTGGAAATGGAGCTTTATGAAAAACCTTTTATCAAGGGGAGAACTAAGATCTTGAATTGGAGTGGCGGGTGAGTTGTCCTTCTTTTCTCCATGATCATCATGTGAACTATGAGTTCCTTTTTCCTTTAACACAATATTTTCATCATCCTCCACTTCTGGCATTTTCACTTGGTTATTAACTTGCTTACCAGACCTAAGGGTAGTAATAGACTGAACATGTTCTTGTCCATGAGTAGAACTAAAAGAACCATTGATGGCATACTATCTTTTTGGGTTAGGTATAGGTTGACTTGGAAAGTTTCCTTTTTCCCTCTCTCCAACTTGGGTTGCTAACTGGCCAACTTGATTTTCCAACTTTGAAATAACTTGAGTATTCAAATGGGTGGAACTTTTCATCTCTTGAATGGCTTGGCTAGTTAAGTGCATGAAAGTTTTGAGAGACTCCTCCAAAGATGGTTGTTGTCTTGGTGGTGCTATAAACTGAGATGTTGATTGAGGAATGGGAGGATATGCTTGAGTTAGTGGACGAAATTGACTTTGTTGATGCACTTGTTGTCCAACTACTTTTGTGGGAGGCTGATTTTGCCTCCATGAGAAATTAGGATGGTTCCTCCAATTTGGATTGTATGTCTCTAAAAATGGACTAGCAAATGGTTTCCCATAATTGTTCAGTGCATTTGCTTGCTCAATATAAAAATCAGGGTACCCAACTACGGAAGAACACATTTGTGTTGTATGCATAGGACTTGCACAAATAGAACATGTTTCACTTTGAACTTGATTGACATAATTCATCCCTCCACCTAAATCTAAAGCCTCAACCTTACGAGTGAGATTGTCCAACCTAGCTTTTATGTCTAAATCTTCACTGACTTCATACAATCCTCCTTCCTTAATTACAGGGGCAGAACTCTCTTTACGGTTGGAAAAATCCCATTGTTGTGAACTTTCAGAAAAATTCTCAAGAAATTTGTATGCCTCATCATCTACAAGACTAAAAAATCCACCACCATTCACGGACTCAATCATGTTACGATTTGTCTGAGTCAAACCATTATAAAAATATTGTATTAGTCTCCATATTTCAAAACAATGATGAGAACACTTTAAGATCAAGTCCTTAAATCTCTCCCAACTCTCATAAAATTTCTCTTGTTCATCATGATAAAAATATGCAATATCTCTCCTTAAAGCATTGGTCTTGGCTATTGGGAAAAATTTAGAGAGGAATTTTGTGACCAACAGTTCCCATGAAGTGATAGATTCAAGTGACAAAGAATTAAGCCATGCTTTTGCATTATCCCTCAAGGAAAAAGGGAATAAACGCAAGCAAACAAAGTCATTAGTGAAATTCTGGAACTTACAAGTAGAACAAATCTCAAGAAAATCCTTCACATGCATATAAGGATCTTCTCTATCCAATCCATGAAAAATAGGAAAAAGGTGGATTATCTATAGCTTCAACTCAAAATGTGCAGTAGTGGTTGCAGGCATTACTATGCAAGATGGAGGGTTGGAGGTTATGGGTGAGAACAACTCCCTAAGAGTTTTGGAATCTTCTCCTATTTCTTCCATTGTGGATGAATAATCAAAACTAACAAGACAATTTTCTTTATCACGTATCCAAGTTCTCATACACCAAGCACAAAGAAATTTTTTTTTGTTTTTTTTTTTTTTTTTTTTTTCTATTTAAAAATAAATAAATTTTAACTACAACTAGTAGAAGGAAAAATTCAATTAAGACCTAATTTTTTTTCCTAACCAAGTCCCCGGCAACAGCACCAAAAACTTGTTGTGAAATTTTAAAGTACTCGCAAGTATATGAACCGTACCGAAGTATAGTTTGACAAAAACAAGGTCGAACCCACAGGGACTTAAATGAACGTAAGAAAATTAATTAAACCTTAACCAATTTAATCCTAATCTAGTTTAATAAAAATTGATTTTTCTGAGATTAAATAAAGTAATCAAATAATAAAATTAAGAAAATAGTTAAACTAAGCAAAAAATATAAAGTAATAAAAAGATGTAAACAATCAAGAGAAATGAATTAAGGTTTTGGAATCCGCCTTGTAAGTCAAATCAGCATATATTTATGATCATTAATTTTTCCCAACTACTACATGATAATCTAGAAATCAATCTTGCTACCATGGAAAATATTATCATTAAAACTTCTATTTAAATATCTAAAGCATGTTCTTCTTCGCTTCTTAAGTTTAAAATCAAATCATCAATTGTATCTATTAACAAACAAATCACAAAAGATATCCAATTTTAAAATCAAACAATCATAATCCAAGCATTCAATTAATTAAGATAAATCCTAAATCATGAGAAAAACATGATTGAACTCATATCTATAATCTTATCTTAGTCAACTGATGTGAAGCAAGAACAATTTAAATCATTAAAGAATAGCTATTGTGGAAAAAATCAAATCACATAAATACTATTGATAATCCTTAACAAGATTTCATCTTTAACCTTAATTAAAAGTTTACCTACTCACGGTACTTGAGATAAAACATAAAAATAAAATACTAATATAAATAAAATAGAGAAAGAAATAATTACAGTGCCAAAGAAAAGTCATAAAAAAAACTACCTGCTCTTGCATGCGCTTCACATGTGGGTCCGCGAAAACAATCCTCCTATCAATTATTTCTTCTTCTATTTTTTTCTTTTCCCTTCACGGGTGACATGACTTTAGGAAGCTTCTCTTTATTCTTAATCCCTGCTTTTTATTTTATTTTATTTTTTGTTTTTATTTCACATGCTGACTTCACTACCCCATAATTAAATATTTCCTTGGCACTTTTACCTTGTCAGCTTGAATAGTAAGTTTCACTTCTTATTCTTTACTTTTTGGTATTTTCTTGAATTCACACCTGGATGTAAGTTGACATGATTTAATTGGCCTAGTCCTACTTTGCATGTAAAGTCCCTGTTATCTGTAATACAAAAATATTATACAGTAAGTCACAAAATAACATAAAATTAAGGTTAAATATGTAAATATGTGAGTATTTTATTGTATATATTTCATGCGCATCAGAGACCAAATCCAAGCTTGTGGGGGCTGAATTGCATGCATGGGGTTCTTCTAAGACCAAACCCGAAACAGAGGAGATTAAAAGGTTAAAAGGTGGAACCACATTTAGGCATATAGGTTAATTTGTCAAAAAACAAAGTTGGCAAAAGTCATCATGGTTGGTAGAAAGTGGAAAGACACGAAGTCTTCAACTATTGTTAGTCTAGCTAGCTCTTCTCAAATAATGCAAGGATTATCAAAGAAAGCCTAATATAAGGTGCAGGGAAAGCACCGTTGACCCCAAGTCTTTGGCATCTTTGTTAAGTTTAGTTGTTTAGGTCTTCCTAAATAATGCAAAATTGGTATATTACCAGTGGCGGATGCAGTATATTACCAGTGGCGGATGCAACTTTTTTGCCTGTTGAATGAAGATTGTCTTACAAAAAATAAACAAGAGAGTAATCAACTAAGAGAGAGAGGAAAAAGGAGAATGATTAGAGTCCATGAAATACTGACATATCATCTAATCAAGAACTTATAGATCTCTAACAATGCCAGAGAGAAGCAAATGAGTAATGTTTAACTTTCTAAAAACCTCACTACATATTTAACCATTTATATAGTAAAAAATAAATTAAGATTTATCCCAAATGAGTTCTAAATCTCCAAGTTGGCATTATGTAATAAATTATTAGTTTATATTACACTATCAATGTAAAACAATAATTTTTAAAAGGAAAAGGCCAACATTTTATCTAGAAAGAGATAAAAAAAAATGTTGATTTTTGCAAGAGCTTATTCATTTACAACACAAACTAACTTTAATTCTCAAATTTCGAAAAGATATCTCATGTGTCGAGCGCATACAAGAGTTTTGCTATATCCTGTATTCAATACAATTCATTTATTCAATGAGAGAGTCACTTTTCAAATATAGCTAAGGATATGGCCAAGCACAACAAACTGTCCTGTTAAGAGCATTTTACAGACAACACATGCCATTGACAAACCTATTTGCTTGGATAAAGGAGAAATTTTATTATCAAAACAAACACAATTTACAATGACATCCAAACACCAAAACAAAATTAATCCCTAAAACACAAATCATTTGCAAATACTAACCTCCAAACTTCCGCAAATACCACTAAACTTATTTATATGCCAAAATATTACAATTCCAAATTAAAACAACTATTCCAAACTACACAAGTACATCACATCAGAACCAATGTTCAAAGCTCACATCAAATCCACAACTGAATATAACATTTGTAATCTTCAATTCAAAACTTTGACATCAATCTTTGCTATTAGATGATAGCTGATTCCGCAATATTCACACATGCACATCAGTTACCAAGGCCAACCCCTATGGTCACACTGTTAATGTAAAAATAAATTCAAAAAGAAAGTCAGTGGTTAAATAGTTATTAGGGAAAAAAAAATACATAAAAGAATAAAATCTTGATGGAAAAGAAAAAAGTTGCTCTGCAGCTTTGACGAAAATTCGTCATGCCTTCATTTTCATCGTTCTTTTTAAATACATGGCTATGGACTGTGTAAGCACCTATACTCATCGGCCATATTCTTTGCCATAAAAGTTTGAGACAGATCAGTGATGGTTATGGAGTGGAAGAAGGAAACTAATCTAGAGTTTTGAGAGAAAAAGACCTCTATGGAAAGACTAAGATCACTAAAATTAAATACAAATGATGAGATTGAGCTTTTGGATTTTAAATTTATTTCAAGTTTTTGAATCTTGCCTGTTTATAAATTAAATTTATTTGTGTTTTTCCAATTAATTTTTTTTTAATTTTTTATAACTAGAGTTAAATTTATGTGGTTTTGTTTCTTTTTTTATTTAGGAAGTTGAATCAAAGTTGTTTTAAATGTGTGGCCTTTTATTATTGGTTGGGACTACTCGGGACCTAGGACCTAATAATTTCTCCTTTGAAGAACCTAACAGCATATACGAATTGAATAGAAATTCCCAAGAAAGAACCTACTTAACGACACAAAAAATCATCCAAATTCTACACACCTTGTCAAACTTATATAATGGTTTTGAAATCCAGACTGTTCAAATAACTAGAGAACGAAGGGGTTTAAGGTTTTTAAGGTTATACAGAGGTCTAACCAAGGTCGAACCATGATGATATCATAATTAATTTAAAAATTATTTAAAATATAAATAAATATAATAAATTAGTATAAATGGAAAAAATGACTAAAATAGTTCCAAAAAATAAAAATAAAAACCATCTTTCAAATGTATTTTTTATATCAACAAAATATTATTAATTGTTAAAAAAATAGTGATAAAAAGAAAAATTATTAATTCACATTATACTATCAAGATAAGATAGAATTATATTATAGACAAAACAAATGTTTACAAAATTATATATTTTTATGCAAATATGTATAATATTTGTACTTTTTTAATCTATAATATAAATTTTAATTTACAATAACACATGAATTTAACATATGAATACGTGGGTTTGTAATACCAATAAATTACTGCAATTAGATACTCCCTCCATTCCACTTTATTTGTCCTCTATTTCATTTTAGAATGTTCCAAAATATTGTTCTGTTTCTAAAAATAAAAGTCATTAATTTAATAATGTTCATATTATACCCTTATTAATTTACTAATTTAATTTTTTGATAAATTTATTTAAGGGTAGTTTTAAAAACTTATACATTTTTAAAAGGTAAACAAAACAATAAAAAATATTTCCTTAAAAAGTTTAACTTTTCAAACAGGACAAATAAAGTGGAACGGAAGAGTATTTAAATGTCTCTTAAAAAATGCAATTAAATGAAAATGGTTTAAAAAAATTTAAAAGCAAATTAATGGTGGAAACATGGCCACATGTCCAACCTTTTCAAAGGAGTAGTGTCTGCCATATTGGTAGACAACTTTATTGGTAAAAGAAAAAAAATCTAAGACTTTTGATTTCTTTTGGTTTTGCCGTTTTGGGTACCAGTGAGGGAGGAAGAAAGGAAACCCCAAAGAAGCAAGAAGAATAATTGCAGAAAGAAAACACAGAAGATTGGAGAAGAAGGAAAACTGGAAAACGCAGAAGAAGCAGGGTAACGATAAGGTTTGTGCTTTTCATTTCTATTTTATTTTGTGGACTTGGTGTGTTTTGGGACTGCATAACGTCAACGCCCCCATCTTTTTTTTTTTTTTTTAGCTTCAGCCTGACCCTTCAGACCCAGCCACTGTATTTTTTGTGTAGAGCGGATTTTGGGTTTAAAGAACAACAGTTTCTGGCCGGTTTTCAAAACCATTAATAGAACAGAGACAAGAAACTTGACACCCAAATACTCAGACCGAACCAAATGGTAAAAACTGGGGAAAAAAAAAATTAAAATCCAAACAAATAGGAAAAAAAATTACTGTAATCTTTTCCTAGCAGATGTCATAGCACTGGCAGTCATGGTGGCACTTGCAGCATTTCGGCCCTGGCGGCCCTCGTGGCCCTGGTGGCCCCTGCGGCCCTGGCGGCCCTTGCTTCCCTGTCTCCCCTGGCTTCCCTGTCTCCCCTGGCTTCCCTGGTGCCCCAGGTGGCCCTGGCTTCCCTGGATCCCCTGGGTCCCCTTTCGGCCCTTTTCGCCAGTAAGTCGGCATTGCGATTAAGATAAGTATTATTATTGAAGCCAAGAGACCACCCAGCAGGAACCACAACCACACGGGTGCTCTATGTGGTTGACTTGCTGCAGGCCATATGTTGTCATCTCGTGGCGATGGAGGAAATGGGGGAAAATTTTGGTTTGGAGTAAACTCAAATGCTGGCGCTGTCGGTGGTGGAGGCGGAGTGAAGGGGGGAAACGGGGGGCAGGGTGGTGGTGGTTGTGAAGAGAGGGTTGGAATGAGCGGTGCAATGATGGTGGTAAACAACATGAAGAACAGGGCAAACATGGTTGAAATATTTGGATTTTGGAATTGGAGGTGAAGCTCCGTCTGCTCTGAAATACCCACAAAGCCATGCTTTTTATAGTTGCTTGGATCTCCATCGTTTGGTAGATAGTCTTAACTCTTAGGCAGTCTCAGACTTCACCGACCTTATTTTCATTTTTTGCATGAACCTCTTTTGTTTTACTTTGTTATTTTTTCCGAAAATAAAAATAACCCAAAAATAAAAAATAAAAAAGAGCTTGCTTTAAGCCCACGTGGGCCATGGGCCCATGCGACATGGACCTTTCTACTGTTATTAATAGGAAAGTTGGTGCAAGTACAATAATACATGCATGATGCATGCACCCACTTTCCTGTTAGAATTTTCTAGACCGTACGTAATGGTTGTTAACTTCTCAGTTGTGGCAGTCCTGATAGTATGGTGCTTCGGGTAGTTGATTTCCAGTTAGGTTGTATCTCGTGTGAATGTGTTATGTAAACTCTTACTTTTAATAAAATCCACCCGTTCATGCAAGTTCACGCGGTGAAACTTGAAAAAATGACACATTTTTAAGATCATAGTCACATTGCAACTCCATGATATTTTTTTAGGGAGTCAGCAAAAAGATGAATATTGAGTAAGAGGTAAATACTATAATCTACGAGTTTATTTTAAATTTGTCCATACGATTAAGTTAATTAATATTGAGTGAAGAGAGGGTTGGAATTAGTGGTGCGATGATGGTGGTAAACAATATGAACAAGAAGGAAAACATGATTGAAATATTTGGATTTTGGAGTTGGAGGTGAAGGTCTGTCTGCTCTGAAATAGCCACAAAGCCATGCTTGTTATAGTTGCTCGGATCACCATCGTTTGGTAGATAGTCTCAGGCAGTCTCAGACTTCAATCTTATTTTTATTTTTTGCATGAACCTCTTTTGTTTTGTTATTTTTTCATTCTCTTCTGCTAAAAGCCATAAAACAATAGAAAGCCTAAAATACTCCGAAAACAAAAAATAACCCCAAAAAAGAAAAAGAAAAGAAAAAAGGGCTCACTGCATTAAGCCCACATGGGCCATGGGTCCATGCGACATGGACCTTTCTGTTTTTATTAATAGGAAAGTTGGTGCAAGTACAATAATACATGCATGATGCATGCACCCACTTTCCTGTTAGAATTTTCTAGACCGTACGTAATGGTTGTTAACTTCTCAGTTGTGGCAGTCCTGATAGTGTGGTGCTTCAGGTAGTTGATTTCCAGTTGGGTTGTATGTTGTGTGCATGTGTTATGTAAACTCTTACTTTTAATAAAATCCGCCCGTTCAAGCAAGTTCAAGTTGTGTAACTTGAAAAAAATAAAAAATGACACAATTTTAAGATCATAGTCACATTGCAACTCAATGATATTTTTTTAGGGAGTCAGCAAAAAGATGAATCTTGAGTAAGAGATAAATACGGTAATCTACGAGCTTATTTCAAATTTGTCCATACGATTAAGCTAATTAATATTGAGTGAAGAGAGGGTTGGAATTAGTGGTGATGGTTGTGAAGAAAGGGTTGGAATTAGTGGTGCGATGATGGTGGTAAACAACATGAACAAGGAAAACATGGTTGAAATATTTGGATTTTGGAGTTGGAGGTGAAGGTCTGTCTGCTCTGAAATAGCCACAAAGCCATGCTTTTTATAGTTGCTTGGATCACCATCGTTTGGTAGATAGTCTCAGGCAGTCTCAGACTTCACCAATCTTATTTTTATATTTTGCATGAACCTCTTTTGTTTTGTTATTTTTTCATTCTCTGCTGCTAAAAGCCTTAAAACAATAGAAAGCCTAAAATATTCCGAAAACAAAAAAACAAAAAAAACCCCCCCCCCCCCCCCCCCCCCCCCCCCCCAAAAAAAGAACAAAGCAAAAAGGACTCACTGCTTTAAGTCCACATGGGGGCATGGGCCCATGCGATATGGACCTTTCAGTTTTTATTATATTTCTATAAAGCATCGTAGACTTTTCGTGAAAGATAGAAGTCTTTGATGATTATATTTGTTTTATCCTATATATATATATATATATATATATATTGAAGCCTCTGTTGGCACTATAATTTTTCACATCAGCATAACATTATATTTAAAAAATAAAAAATAAAATTATAAACACTATTTTTCTCTCAGTAAAACTCTATATTTTTAACAATTTCAACTTAAACTCAAACTCAAATTTTGATAATTTAACTCAAGGTTAATTATGAACACTATAATTACAGTATCACCATCTGTAATCAGCTCTACCCATCTGTGACTCTATTCTCAATTTCTTCCTCTCTCTGCGTTCCAACTTCAAACTCACTAATCATTATGTTAAAGTTAGGTTTGATTTACTATTCTTTTTCCCCTTTTCTTTACTCATTAGCCGTTTATGAAGCAAACAATTGGTCTGCATTGCTCCAATTTCCAAGACAACATGCACCACGTGTGGTTAAAATTTGATGTTTTCATCAACCTCTTTTGTTTTGTTATTTTTTCATTCTCTGCTGCTAAAAGCCTTAAAACAATAGAAAGCCTAAAATACTCCGAAAACAAAAAATAACCTCCGAAAAAAAAAAAAAAAAAAAAAGAACAAAGAAAAAAGGGCTCACTGCTTTAAGCCCACATGGCCATGGGCCCATGCCACATGGACCTTTCAGTTTTTATTATATTTCTATAAAGCATTGTAGACCTTTCGTGGAAGATAGAAGTCTTTGATGATCGTATTTGTTTTATCCTATATATATATATATATATAATTGAAGTCTCTGCTGGTACCATAATTTTTCACATCAGTACAATATAATATTTAAAAAATAAAAAATAAAATTATAAACACTATTTTTCACTCAATGAAACTCTACATCTTTAACAAGTTCAACTTAAACTCAAACTCAAATTTTGATAATTTAACTCAAGGTTAATTATGAACACTATAATTACAGTATCACCATCTGTAATCAGCTCTACCCACTTGTGACTCTATTCTCAATTTCTTCCTCTCTCTGCGTTCCAACTTCAAACTCACTAATCATTATGTTAAAGTTAAGTTTGATTTACTATTCTTTTCCCCTTTTCTTTACTCGTTAGCTATTTATAAAGCAAACAATTGGTCTGCATTGCTCCAATTCCAAGACAACGTGCACCATGTGTGGTTAAAATTTGATGTTTTCATCAATTGAAGTTGTGGCCAAGTGTGACTCCTCTTTCTTCTTTAATTTTTATTAAAATAATATATATTATTCTACATAACATTATAATATATATATATATATATATGAGAAATGCTAACGAGTGTCCTTGGGGCACTCATTAATAATCTATTTAAAGAAAGTTTTTATGAAAAATGAAAAAAAAAATTTAATATTTTGACACTTTTTTTATTTCCCATAAAAGTGGTATCAAAATTTTTCTAAAATTGATTATTAATGAGTGCCCTAAGGGCACTCGTTAGCATGACCCTATATATATATATATATATATAACTATTATTAAACTATTATACATCATATAATATATATAAAAAAATAGAAATATAACAGGATTTTTTGGGCTAACCAAAACTATTGATAATTATTTTTATTTATAGTAATTGATTAGATTTTTCATATATTGAGATTTGTCTACTTTCTAGCAAATCTTTAGTTTATTATTATTTTTTTATGAATGAATAATTTGTTATCCCCTTCTTTGTCACTCTTATATTTTCTTCTCCTTTACATTGATAATATTATATATATATATATATATATTTATTTATGGTTTTTTTATGTATTTTTTAAATAATGATTTTTGTACATGAACCACCAAACCTTACACCTTACGTCTGTGACTGTATATGATTTCATTTAAAGTTTAGACCCGTTAAAATTTAAAACTTATTACTTTATGGGTTTGTGTACTTTTTTTTTTTCTTATATTTCTCTTTTGAATAGTCATATATTTTTTTGAATTGTTTCAATAAATTATTCTTTAATTATATATCTTTTTGTTATTTTGAAAGTTTTAACATCTGAATTTATATTAGTTTTTGCAATATTTGAACATGTTTAGCAGATTTCAATGACTATACCATATATTATTCTTTTGAAGGTAATCAATTTTTCTTTTTAATTTTGATTTTTTTATATTTCTCTATTGTGTAATTATATACATTTTGTTTTGTTTCAAAATTTATAGGAAGTAAATCTTATGATTCTTTAATATTTTTTGGCATTTCAAAAGTTTTAATATCTGAATTATTTTTTTAAAGATGTCACATCTTTCTCTTATATTTCACTATTGTGTAGTCACACACACACACACACACACACACACACACACACATATATTATCTATAATTTGTAGGCTATAAATCTTATGATTCCTTTCAATAGTTATAACCATATAATATTCTTTTGAATGTAACCTATCTTTGTCTTATATTTCTCTATTTTTTAGTCATATATATTTTGTTTTGTTTCAATAATTTCTACGCCATGAATCATCTGATTTTTTAATATTTTTTGGTCTTTCAGAAATTTTAATATTTGGAATTTCATCATTGAAAATAACAAAATCCATGCAAACATTAAAATAAAAGTTAATGTTATATGAATATTGTTAGGTTCTAAGGTCTTAGGATTTTATGTATTTAGAACTCTAATTTGTAATGTTGGCAAACCATGATCAAAACAATGTATTTAGTCTTCTTTAGGCTTGCTCAAAGTTGGTCTATTATTGTAAAGTTGGAATCGAGTGGCTGCAAAAGTACTTGGGACTTTCGGCCTAGCTCGATCGATCGAAGGACAGGCTCGATCGATCGAAAATCGCACAGGTTGATTTTTCTGCAGAATTTCCAACTCAGCCTACTTCATTAAACGTTTAGGGTTTTATGTTTTTACCCTAGGTATTTAAACAAAACCCTAGCCACATTTTTGAAGGTGGTCCATATTGTATTGTTGCTCATACTTTGCTGTTTTGTGTGAATCTCTTGTGAGATCTTAGAGGAGCTTTCCTTTACACAAAATTTAGGGTTTTCAAGATAGAGATGATTTCAACATCTTGAAGATCATTATAGTTGCAACCATTGGAACTTAAAGAAAAACAAGCGAGGAGCTTGTAGCTGATTGAGGAATTCAAAGAAAGAAGGAGTCCGTGGATTCGGAGCTTGCACGTGGTCGTGTCAGTAAGTTCTACTGGTGGGTAGCATTAAGAAGTCAAGCGGGGAGCTTGTAAGTCCTTTTGTAAGAACTTCAATTCTTTCTTAGTGGATTCTGTTTTGCCTTGAGGATCAGTAGGTCAAATCCACCCCAGGTTTTTACCGTGTGGTTTCTTGGGTGATCATATCATTGTGTTATTTGTTATTTCGCTACTTTATTATTTTGATATGATTATTTGATTGCTTTAACCTAGAATTGCTTAATTTGACTAAGTAACAACTTGGCTAATTAACTAGGCTACGCAATCTGGTTGTTTTTAAGGGGTCTTAAACCGTTCAAATATTAAAAATTTATAAATTAGAATAGTATTCTTGAATACTGATTTACTTTTCGTGAGTAAAATATAGGATATTTTTTTTCTCTTAATGTTTAAATGTGTTTATACAGGATTCTTGAGTAATTAATGTAAATCCATGCAATGTATTAAAATCTCTAAGTTATTTTACAAATTTTTTGTAAGTCATTACATATCCAAGCAATGACTTTTTCATAAAATTGTAACACAAATTAAAGTCATACAAGAGCAAATCATGCAATGATGTAGTTTTTTTTAATCAATTTAGGATTTTATAAAATCATTTTAGTCTACCTCACAAATAGGTAGGTTCCCGTGCATAACACGGGTTAGCTACTAGTTAATTATAAGAAGATGCAAAAGTCCTTAAAAATGCAAATAGGGTTCACTATTGACAAAAACCCTACATTCGATGAGCCATTTTTCATAATATTTCACCGCATGCTGCAATTACATCTAAATATTGATGTTACATCCACAATCACAACTGAATATTTAGTAATGTACAATAATACATGCACCCACTTTCTTGTTGAATTGTCTATACCGGGACATGATGGGTTTCTCACAAAATTGTCTTATGCTTTGCCCTGTACGTAATGGTTGTTAACTTCTTAGTTGTGGCTTGTGTGGCAATCCTGATAGTGTGGTGTTTCAGGTAGTTGATTTCCAGTTGGGTAGTATTTCGTGTGCATGTGTAATGTAAACTCTTTCTTTTAATAAAATCGCTCGTTCATACAAGTTCACTAGGTGTAACTTGAAAAAATTATACATTTTTAAGACCATAGTCACAGTGGCAGCTCCATGATATTTTTCTAGGGAGTCAATAAAAAGATGACTCTTAGGTACTGTAAGGGACATATTTTTATGTAATTGGCATATCCTTTGACAAAATGCACTTTACTTATATTTGGGTAAATTTAAGTAGGTTCAAGATGATCATTACAAGTGATTACATTGTAGACATGAAGATTACTCAAGAATTGCTCAAGAAAAGTGCAATCTGTAGGTCTCGATACCTTATCGACAAAAGCTCGATTTGTCGAGATTCATTAAAGCTCGACACATGTCTTAATCTATCGAGTTTACGGGATTTAGACTATAGCCAGCAACATTTTTATTCTAAAAGGCTATTTGTTTATGGGTTTGTATAATCCTTATTGGACTAGGAATTAGGAAAGCTCAAGGTTTGTGTATACCTATTTGAAATAGGAGAGCCCATTGAGCTTTTATTTAAACAAGGAGGTGGAAAAAGAAAAATTTAACCCTAGAGAGCTTCATAAGGTTTTCTTTTTGAAACCCTAGCCTCCTCTTATAGAAGAAAGAGTTCTTGCTGCGTTTCTTGTATGCCTTTGGGTTCTGTAACCAAGCAAAGTCTCTCACACCATCATTGAAGATCTTATTGATGTTTCTATGTGAAGCTGTTGCAAATCAACTACATCAATCCAAAGGTTGTTGTGGAGTTAGTCACGTATTGAGATTCGTGCAAAGGAGTTAGTCACGTACTGGGATTTGTGCATCATTGATTAGTCACGTACTGGGATTCGTGCATTGAACGGAAAGATTGCTGCTACAATACAAGTTCAATTGGGTATTGGGGTAGGAGTTCAACTGTAGGTTGGTATTTTGAGATAGGCCAAAGGGTTTGGTAGGATTTTTTATACTTGTAACCGCTTGTGATTGATAATAGAGGATTATTAGGAGTGGTGACCTTAAAATCACCTGGTGGGATTTTGCCTCGGTAGTTTTCCCCATTCATAAACAAATCACCCGTGTCAAATTTATTTTTCGCTGCATTTAGTATAATTGGTGATTTTTTTGTGCTACCACACTATTGCATGTAATCGAACATAATTAATTAATTTGGGTAATTAATTAATTTGCAAGGGGTCAATATATTTTTCCCTAACAGGTACACTAGTGAAGCCAAGAAATTTTCCTAGGGATAGCCAAGTTAGTTATATCTACATTGTGTTAATGAGTTAAGCCTACGTTAGTTCATCCTACATTGGCTCAAAATGCAGAAAACTCAAGTTAATTTGGCCCAAATTGTGGCAAAAAATAAATTACTTTATTTCATAAGTAACTTTAGGTAAACTTGTGCCTACATTTTTTTCACTGTACTAAATTATTTGCACTTAGGTTTGAACTTAACTTCTTGCATTTTAGAGCTTTTCTAAGGAGTTACATCTAATGTTTTACATTTAGGATAAACAATTGGTTGACTAAGATTATGACTTCAAAGGGATTAAAGAAGAAGAAGACAAAGAAGAAGAAGAAAAAGAATTACACAAGAACCTCTTATCTTGCCTACCATCTTCAAATGCATTTTTGTTTTTATGAGAAAAGCTGAAAATCCAACCGGATATACATTTTACAGCCCTAAGACAAGTCAATATGAAGAATTGTTATTTTTTTAGTTTTTTTTTTTTTTTTTTTTTTTTTTTTGCTTAGTATATTTTTTTAATTGATGTTGTATGTAATATTGAGTTTGCAATTTGGTACTGTTTTTAGTGAAAATATACATGTAGTCAATTTAATGGAATGAGGTAGCTAAGTTTTAGATTTCAGGAATTCAGAATTTGAGGCAACCCCAATGAAGAGGAAGAGTACTTTAGAGTGTTTAAGGATCCATGGGTGATATATTAGCATATATTTGGTATTTTTTCTCTTGTGGTCCTATGCATATTGGCTATGGTATTTGTAAAATTATCTTAATTTTGTAGAAAAGAATAGGTTGAAGGCTACTACAACCTATGCAATGTTTTTAATGTCTAATATTTGTGCGTAGGTGCTCCATAAGTGTATAGCTTTTTTTTTTTTTTCATTTTTTTTTTAATGTTGAAAATTTCATTTATTTTATTTTGGGGTTTAGGCGTACTTCGAATGAAGTTTATGCATGTGCCAATCACAAAAATTAATTGAAGTTTGTGATGAGATCTAGCACCAAAAACTGAACCCATCCACACCCCAACATATTCTAACATGGCTTAATTTGTCTATGCAATTACATCGTTTAAGTTACTGTTACAAAATTAATAAATTTAGCATTTACATATTAGGTGCTGTAAAATATTTGGAAGGCTCAATAAAAGACATTGCATTATAATCTTCTTTGTCGAACATTGTCATATATATAGGTGGATGGAATTTTTAGAATACATTTTTATAATCCAAATATTGTTTACCTTATGAGTTCATTATATATTATTGTAGTTATTTCATTGAACAAAAGCATATTATTTATGGACAAAAAACTAATCAATTAAGAATCACATTAGAAACAACACATTGAAGGTCAATTTGAAAAATTAAGAGCTATCAATTTAAATACTAAGTAATTTTTTAATATAAGAAAATCCAAAAGAGATAACATATTCTTTTTATTACGTTTATCTATTATATGAATTGAATGATTTTTACTAGTTCAATAAATTCAAACAGCAGTTTTTATAAATTTCTATTATTTTAGTTACTATATACTCAAAATTTTCTAACATATATATATATATATATAGGTTAGTAAATTTTGAATTAAATTTACTTGTGTTGCTTTGACCCGCATCCTTGGATTCCCTCTTGCCCTTTTCTTGGGACTTATATTAAGAGAAAGCAGTTTGTTTGCGATCCTTATCACCTGTATTGACATTTGCATTTTTGATGAACTTCTTGAATTGTCTGGTGATATATGACTTTAGCTTGGTATCCTCATCATTGCCATCATTCTTGGTTTTCAAGGCCATATTCTTGCCTTGGGCACTTTTGCCAACCCTTGCTAACCCTAGTTCATAGGTTTGCAAGTTACCAATCAATTCAATCAAAGGAATAGAGTCAAGATCTTTTGATTCTACAACGGCAGTGATCTTGGCATGAAATCTCTCTAGAAGAGATCTGAGGATCTTCTTAACAATCTTGGGCTCCAGAATCTGTTCTCCAAGATTGAATGTTGAATTTACTATGTCTTTGAGCTTGGCATAGAATTCATCAAATGATTCATCCTTATCCATCCTAATTTCCTCAAAGCTAGTAGTGAGCCTTTGAAGATTAGAGTTCTCAACAGCTTTAGTGCCCTCACAAGTGTTCTGAAGAATTGTCCAAACTTCCTTGACATTGTTAGTTGAAGAGATTTTCTTGAATTCTTCGTTTGTTACAGCACTAAAAAGAGCATTCAGTGCCCCACTGTTAAAGTTGGCAGCCTTGGTCTTGGTGTCATCCCATGTTGCAGGTGGCTCTTTAGGCTTTGTCCAACCTACTTCAATTGCTAGCCAAACTTTCTCATCTAAGGACTGCAAAAAAGCTCTTATGCGTACTTTTCAATATGCATAGTTAGTCCCATCAAATAAAAGAGGAATAATCAAAGATTGTTCACGATTCATAATAGTAGGGGTCAATGGATCACATAGCAAATATTAAAAACTAATTAGAGTGTGCCTGCTCTGATACCACTTGTTGGGTTAAGATAGCTTGACCCCGGTTAATTAATTCTGTACGGAAAAAAACCCCCAGGGTCATTTGGGCCTTGAACCCCAACTCTACAGTGTGGCCCATAGTCCTAACGCCCCTGTCAGAAACTAGGCTTAAGGCCTATTAGGATCACGAATATGGGCCTTCTGTCATTGTGTTCGGCCCAAAACCCGCTAGGCAGGTCATTGTAATATATGCTCATTAGTTCATGGCCCGGTGGTTGCTCGATAAATCTCGTCTCCCACGAGTGTAACTACTCGGAAAGGTCATACCCCAGATGCTTGGCAACGTCTTTAAAAGTACCTCTGCCGAGCTTCACCTCCTTGAAGTGGGAACCATTTCCAATGCCACTCTCTCTACATCCCACTCCCAACTAAACACCCACTTAACAATAACAGCATTGGACCTCTTCTCCCACTAGCCATCAAAGTAATCATGATACTTACACTAATTTGGGGCTATAAATATGAGAAGCTAAGGAAAGGAAAGAGGGTTGAAAGGTGGGGGAAAGAAGTTCAGAGTTGAGAGCAATAGAGTCATAAGAGTGAGAGGGAAAGAAGACAATGGTGGATGAGAAATGGTTGGGTCTCTAAGCTAGAATCACCCAAAGTAGGAAATTCAAAGCCTACATTACAAATAGATTGTGAGCCCAAGAGAAAGCCAGACTGTTGATCTCGTTTTGGGTGCACACAAATTCAATTGCCTAAGTTGATTAATTATGTCAAATTACATGAAAATAGTGGAGACACCAACAAATCACTAAATGAACTAAATGCAACAGAAAATAAATTGAACACGGTAATTTGTTGACAAATGGGGAAAATCTCGCATGGCCAAAAACCCACCGGGTGATTTTAAGGTCACCACTCATAATAATCCACTAATCAACAATCAAGCGGTTACAAGTATAAGGAATCTTATCAATTACCCTTGGCCTATCCCAAAATACCAATCTACAGTTGAATCTTTGCTCCAATACCCACTTAAACTTGATTTTGTAGTAGCCTTATTTCCTTTGATGCATTAAAAGCTCGAATTTGTGTGAAAACACAAGAGATGTTTAGACCTCTAAATTAACGATTACGGCTTGGTTGATTTTACACTAACTTAAACAAAGTGCGAAATAGAGTAAATGCGAGTAAATAGACAATAAAACTACTCTAAGCCATATTCATTAAAACACAGCAGTAAAATGAAAGTTAAAAGAGTAGGGAAGAAGAATGCTAACACAACATAACACGCTGATATGTTATTGAAGAGGAAACTACAAAACTCGGCAAAAAACCTCTTCGCCGCCCTTCAAACAATAAATTGATCCACTAGAGAATAAGTTGGAGTACACGAATAAAAAAAGACATTCCAAGCCTAATCTACCACATGTACTCAATCCCTCCATGCTCTTGCTACTAACTAACTTTGCCAAGTCTTGTCTTCTCTAGCTCTCTAGATCATGCAATTCAACTTAATTGCATCCACCAAACAAATGGCTTCTTTAAATGCTTTCCAGCAGCACCAAAACCTCACTTGACACTCAGAATGGGTGTGGTAAGTGTTTGAGCTATCAACCTCTCAAGGATTTGGAAATGGAGAGGTAGGAGTTAAGGAAAACCACAATGGATTATGTAGAGGATTGTGGGTATAATAGTCTCTAACTCTTAAAGGTTGTGATTAGGGTTTTCTCTCTGAAAAGCACTCCTCTTAATATGTGGGTAATGAGAGTATATATAGTGGGTGTAGAGACATGATGTATCAGATATGACAATATAGCAAAATAAAATGTTTCGTGAGTATCTCACGAGAAGGCCTTACTTGTGAGACACTCGCAAAAACCAGCTATCACCATCTGTCATGACTCTTCGCATTCCAGTCATGTGCTAAGCACATGCTTCACTTTGTAGGAAGGCTACTCGCAAGCTACCCACGAAAACTCCTTGATCTTCAATTTGCCTTGAGTCTTCACGCTCTCTCTACACAAAATCCATACAATGAAATCCCACATAAAATATAGGGTACAAAAGATTGAACATAATCACAATCAAATTTGGCACAGAATTAAAGCCAACACAAAAATAGTTGTAAATCACAACTTTACATACACCAATCTCCAATTTGTGACTAACCTTTTGCATGGATCCTAAGTATGTGACTAACTCCAGCAACTTGAATAGATGTTGTTGGCTGCAAAGTTCTTTACTTCATCAACAATGAAGATTTGGAAGCACTCGATTACAAAACCCTATGATGTACAAACGTAGTAGCTTCCCACAGAGAAAATAAGTCTCTCGGTCTCTGTATCCATGCATGACGGCCTTTAAAATAAACCTTATATCTGTTTAGGATTGTGAGAAAATATACCCCAAAAAATATGCAAGGCTGGGTCAAATTTTAGATCTGAAAATTTTGAAATCGTAATTCTCGATAGATCAAGCTGCTGTCGAGCTATCTATCGAACTTCACATTAAGTCTTGATAGCAGGCTTCTATCGAGCTATCTGTCAAGACTTAATGAACAACTTTTCTTCACTTGTTTCTTGGACCAATCTTCATGTCTTTAATACTTGACTTGAACAACATGTTTCTTGAAGTACTAAACCCATCTTAGATCTACCAATTACAAGGAAAGTGTATTTTGTCAAAGGATTAGCCAATTACACAAAATATGACCCTAACACTCTCCACTCACATTCACCATCATTTGTGTGTTCTCCACTCATACATCCCTACATGGAAAGCACTTGCACACCACATCCAAAGATCATTCTACATACTTGTATCCTCTCATATCTTTCCTACAAGGAAAGATTCTACGTTTATAAGATCTTCATCAACCCTACACCCCTATGTAAGTACCAAGTCTCATCTTCTCCACTGTACATGAATTTTCCTAACTCTTACACTTTTGAGTTATTGGAGATTATTTTATTATTAACTTAACTTTAGGAGGGTTTTTAGCTAGCACCCCACTGATGCTCTCTATAAGGGTAGTTTTTTATACTTATACAGCCAGGTCTGAGCATTGTGGACCGATGAATGAAGGAAAATTGGGGTTTAAAAATTTTGGTAACTTTGTTTTGTTAGGGAAGCTTACATAGAGGGTTTTGTGTTTGTCCTGGAAAAATAGATTATGTATTAAAGTCCTCACTGCTAAGTATAAGGTGGGCAATAATTGGCTGAGAGCAGGAGTAGCTAAGTTTGGAAAGGGTCAACCTATTTTGTTTGGAAAAGAGCGTTTGTAAAATTGTGGGAAAGATAGACAAAAGGTTGGAACTAAATGAAAATATTTGCTTATTTCCAAAAAGGATAAAATCGTTTGATTTTAAATTTTAGGAGAAACATTGTAACATACTCCCAAACATAAAAAGAAAATGCTTTTTTTCTCATAATAATGATAGAATTTTGTAACAAATATACGAAGGTTGCGTTTGGAAACTTGGATTTAGATTTGGATTTGAATTTTAAATTAATAGATTTGAAATGTCTTGATTTCAAATTCATTAATTTTAGGAATTATTTTAAATTCAAGCATTTCAAAAGTTTAAAATTCTTAGTAGATTTTTCAAATCCAAATCCTTGACAATTTTTAAACTATCCAAAAAGATATTTGAATTTCAATCACCTAAATCCAAATTCAAATGTCCAAATCATATCATTCAAACACACCATTAAGATATTAATTTAGAAAATTATTTTTAAAAAATGATATTAAAAAGTGATATTAAATTTTTTTTTAAATAATTTATTAATAATTTTTCTAAAAGAACACATTAACCTGCTCATGATAAGATATAAAAGTATTATAATATAACATTATTATAATATATGTTAATGGATTTTATATCAGTTTAGGAATTATTTTTAAAAAATTTCTATACAAAAAGTAGCTAATTTTTTTTGATAATCTTTTTATATCTTCAATAAAAATGGTATTTAAACTTCTTTAAAATAACCTATTAACGAATACTAAGAGCACCAAATACATAAAATATATCCCTCCGCATTGAGCCACGTGTTTTATTACCTGTGCTGCACCTACAAAAAGTGATTGCTATCTAAGAATTCTAGTTCGGCAAGCACTACTGTTACCTTCAATTCAGCCAAATAAAAAATACTAGTTATGTCTTCCGGAGAGCTATACATGTGGGAGTGGACTGTGGCCGTGGGACATTTTGGGCAGTCTATAAATTTTTTTTTTTTTTTTGAAGTGGGGCAGTCTATAATTTGGGGACTATGGAAAGAGGCTTTTAATGAGACATTAATATAGATTTCTTGTCTCTGCTACAGAAGAATTCTTATTTTATTTATTTTTTAGTTTCTTTTTGGGAAAATTTAACTAATGTACCAGATTTAAAAATTGTTTAAAAAAATTTTTATGTAAAAATAAAAATAATTATTTTTTAATGATTT
This sequence comes from Quercus gilva, assembly GCA_023621385.1. Lineage (NCBI taxonomy): Eukaryota > Viridiplantae > Streptophyta > Magnoliopsida > Fagales > Fagaceae > Quercus > Quercus gilva. The sequence goes on along the minus strand of CM042476.1, from coordinate 90,515,244 downwards.
TTTAAAGTTAGGTTTTGTTTGGGATCCATTTATTTTGCTGAAATTAAAAACTTTTTACTGAAACTACTGTAGATAAAGGTAAAAGTTAGTTAAAATAGTACAATAAGATCTATAAATAATACAAAAAGTACAATAGAACATATGAATAATAGCAAAAATAAGTTGAGTAGTAAAATAAGTTGACTTTTTAAGCTGGAGCCAAATACACTTAATGAAAGTTTTAAAAACATTAATTCAGAATATATTTTTATAAACTTTTTATGAAAAAAGTAAAAGAAATAGTTTTTTTTTTTTTAAATATTTAATGTATGCCTTTAAGGCACAAATTAATTATTCATTTTATAAAATTTTTAATGAAAAATTAAAAAAATATTTAAAAAGTTAATCACTTTTTTTATTTTTTCATAAAAACTTTTCTTAACATGGCTTAGTAACATATGCCCTAAATAAAATATGAAACTCTATTAACAATTGGAAAATGTTATAATGCCCTGATAAGAATGAAACTTAAAAAATATTTATTTTTAATGTAGCGATGATCAGTGCCTCACTACAAGTAGCGAGGATATTGTGCATCGTTAAAACTTTTGTTAATTTAACGAGACTAATACACACTTACTTTGGTTGGGTTTAGACAAAAATTTGCTAAAATGTTAAATTGGAGAGGCTAATATAAATGCTGATAAAATACAACTCTAACCATCTTTCAAAAATGTAAAATGTTTTTTTTGTTCAAAAAAAATATTTGTTTTTGTTTCCCCTATTCTTTCGGGAATGAAGAAATATTATAAAAAAGAATCAAAGAAGTTTAAAGTAAGAATAAAGAAATAATAGTTAAATAGGATTGAGAAAATAAAAAGTCGGTTAGAAGGTTTTTTGAAAAAGTAAGCAAACAAAATTAAAAAATAACTTTTGCTTTGGAAATTGGATGAATATATGATACTCTAGTATATGCCACCGACACAAAATTTCGGAAGTGTGCGGTGACCATTATCTTGAAAGTACTGGTTTTGTCCATATTCTTTGTTCAATGTCTTTCCTCAATAATTGAATAGATCAATCACAGTTTTTATTATCCAACGTGACGTGTGGTATTGTGATGTGTGATTGGGAGAAGAGAGAGACGCAACTATTGTAGGTCCATATATAATTGGTAACCTTTTTTAATAACGTTTTCATGCAAAAAAAAAAAAGAAAAAAGAAAAAATCTTATTACAATACCATGGGCGCCATCATTTATCTTGTTCGGCAATAAATTGCCTCTCATCTGGCCAATCTTCTATTCAAGGTTTTCAGATCCGGACCGTTCATTGAACCGTAAAACAAAGAGGTTTAAAATTTTTGAGGTTGAACCGAGGTCGAACCGTAATGACGTTATAATTAATTTAATAATTATTTAAATATAAATAAATATATTAAATTTATAAATATTAGCAAAATTTACTTAAAATATCTTAAAAATTGAAACAAAATACATAAAATAGTACATTATAAGGTTAATAAAAAATAGTACAACATAAATAAGCATAAAAAGACATTTTTATAATCATTTTTTAAGAGAAATCATTTCAATACCGGTCAATACTAGTGTATCATTTCGAATTTACAGCTATTTTTTATTATTTTATACAATATACAAAGTTATATTTCTAATAACTCAATATATCACTTTGGCACTTTTATATTTTTTTATGAAGTTATTAACATAAATATATAAAAGTGAAAAATTATTATAAAAAAAAACTATTAAATAATTTAACAACCATCAAACTTAATAAATGCCAATCCCACGTGTTAAAAGATTGTGGCACCAAATTCAAACAATTATCTCCTGATGCTCTGAGAAAATCAAAAGGCAAGCTACTATTTACATTAAAAAAGTCTATTTCTTGGGCCCACGTGTCAAAAGATTGTTACACCAATTCAAACCATCATCTCCTGATGCTTTGAGAAAATCAACAGGCCAGCTATCACGTCTGAAAAGTCTATTTCTTTGGGCAGAGTGGTTTGAAAAACCGAGAAAAGTTTCAAAAAAAAAATAAAAAACCGAGAAAGGGAAAGTTAGACGGGCACAGAGACAGAGAGAGAGAGAGAGAAGAAGAAGATGAAAAAGACGAAGAAGATGAAGATGAAGATGAAGTAGCAGCAGCAAAATCAATCCACGAGCTCGACTTGAGATCGAGAATGTAGAGATCGTCGCCGGTGGAAGGTGAGAGTGACAAAGAAACATTTTTCTTTTTCCGGTCCGGTATGCATTTACTAGCCGGAATCCAATATTTCCTCCGGAATCCGATATTTCTCCCATTTCATGACCGGTTGAACCGGCCTACGGTTCGTCTGGTTTTTCCAGTTGAACCCCAGTTCGTCCGGTTCTCTCACAACTCACTGATACTGGTTCTTTAGGCTTAAAAACCCGAATTTCAGTCCGGTTTTCGATTTTTTCAGTCGGACCGTCTGGTCCGGTCCGAATTTCAAAACCATGCTTCTATTCGGCTTAGCAATCAACTTCAAGCACCCTAGCCTAGCAGCACCCTTCTTCCAATCAACTTTAAGCACCCTAGCCTAGCAACACCCTTCTTCCAATCAACTTTAAGCATCTTTCACGTTCTTGGATTATTAGATGAATGGTTAGGGCCTATACTTTGATAATGACATGAACATGCATTGATGAATAGGTATTGTGATGTAGTGAGGTAAGTCATATATATGAATATGAACATGCATGATGGCATGATTGGATATGAGGATGCCATGCTTGAGTGATTGGACATGTTTGTCATGATGAATATGCATGTGATAATTATTGATTATTGCCTTGTTGATGCTACTGTCTTGTGACATGCTTGATGACCTTGGAATATACTTTCGAATGCCATGATAAATGAATGTTTAGGGTTTGGAGATGATATGCCATGTTAAATTCTCTAGATGGATATTAGAGAGAGAGAGAGAGTGTGTGTGTGTGTGTGAGTTTAGAATAATATGTTAGGAGACCCTTTTATAAGATTAGGAATTGGAACACAATAAGTGGAGGCCGACCCACAGGTCGGGTGGGGTTAGGTGCCTAACACCTTCCCATCCCCATATCTAAACTCCGAACAAGTGCTCTGGTAAAGATTAGTCTTTCCACAAGAGCACTATAGAGATGGTTTCTAGATCTAATCTAGGTGATAACTACATTAACACCCTCCGCTTGGTCCACCCTAAGCCGAGGTGTACTTTCCTATGAGGAAACCACTACCGCCCAACACGGTGGGGGCGCTTGCGCCCACACTGTATAAGATTTTTTTCAAAAGTGTTAGCTTATGAATTAAAGAAGGTCTTACCAAGGGTCATCATAAAGCATCATTTGACTTTTGCGAAAGACCGTCTTATTTTTATAACACTCTTGCTATTTTTGAGACTTTGCATTGCATGAGGACTCACAATTCAAGCAAATCTGGTTGTATGACACTTAAGCTAGGTATGAGTAAGGCCTATGATAGAGTCGAGTGGGCTTTTCTTGAGAATCTTATGAGGAGAATGGGTTTCAGTGACCACTAGATTAATCTAATTGTGTTTTGTTTGAAAACAGTTACTTATTCAATCCTTGTTAATGGAGAGCCCAAAGGTTTAATTCATCTATCAAGGGAAATAATACAAGGAGATCCATTGTGCCCTTTTTTATCTCTTGTGTACTAAAAGTTTGCATGGGATCATTAAACAAGTAGCTAGAAGGGGTGAGACTAAGTTTTTTGTTTGTTTAGACCTCTTAAAATAGATTATTTAACCTTGGTGAATTAGCTAAATAGTTACTTAGGTTAATTATCAGATCTACGTTAAATAGCAAAATATCATATCATACAACGCAGAAAAATAAAGAAGACAATAAATAGCCATCTCACAACTATTACTCGCCAATCATGAATACTTGTGTGTAAATCATAAAAGTCGTACACGATAAGATGGAGCACTTGCATAGCAAGATAAAATGAGGTGCTATCTTTTAAATAAAAAATTGTAACAAGGGTTTTTCTTTTCTATCTCCTATATGCCTATGCATGATATCTTTGATTGTGCTAAAAAATAAAAATCAAAAAATGGAAAAAGAAAAATCAAAAAGCAAAAAGAAAAAAGAATTAAAATGCTTTTACATGATTGCAAGTGTGTTTTCTAGGAGATGTGAGAGTTATATTATGTAACTCTTTAGGTGATAGTCACTTTTAAACCAATGTGATTGATAATGTAGAAAATTTGGTTGAAAAGTTTGAAAATTTGAGAGAAAATTGATTTGAAATCTTCTAGAAGTGTTCAAGTGCATTTCAGATCATAGAAGCTAGTTTTCAATTGTTTTTCTGCAAAATTTTCAAGGCTTTCAAAATTTGAAAATATTCACTACTTTGGTCGATTGAATCTTTTTCTCGACCGATTGAAAATGTCCAGTTTTCAGGCCAAAGGTCTCTGTCCGATTCGATTCTTGCTCGATTGATTCTCGATCGATCGAAATTCTTAAAAATTTCCCTTCGATCGCTGCTCGATTTCTCTCGACCAAACGAAATTCGAAAATTTTGAATTCTTAAGGTTTTGAAAAATCAGTTTTGTCCTTTCTTACTTTATCCTTAATTCCTCTCAATCCCTTCGTAGAACTCAAAATTTTGTTTTTGTCTTTTCAGGTTAAAAGCTTCAAGGGTTTTCTTCTACATGTTAGGTATGACTCTTTTACCATCTCTTTTTGATCAAATTACATATATTTCATGCATAATCATTCTTTTTTTCTCAAAATTTTTGAACTTAAAATTTTGGGGATTTTGATAATTTTGGGTGTCTTTAGTTAAAATGATCAATTGGTTTATGTGTATGCATGATATTAACATGATTCCTCTACTTTAACTTGAAAATTTTCATGGATTGTGAAAATTTCGAAATTAGGGTTCATATGTTCTTGAGAATTGGGGATTTTGTTCAACTGGGTAAAATTAGGTATAATTGATCATTTTTGTTGATTGATTGATTGTTTATAACATGTTTTATACCTGTTGTGATAATCAATGGCTCAATTTGTATGTTTTTGAAAAAATAGGGTTTATATTCTTCATAAATTGGGGATTTTTCATAAAACTTGATTTTCTAGGTCAATTTTTCAAAATTGTGAGAATTTGAACACCATAATGCATTATTCATGCATCATTTGAGTCTATGCATCATGCATCATGTAGATTTTGAAGATTGCACATATATACATTCTGTTTATCTCTTTAATGCAGTCTGCTCTTAGTTTTTTGCTTCTTTTCTATTTTCTCCCTCTTTAGATCTTTGAAATGGGTCCTAAGAAAGCTAAAACCAATGTCAAAACCAAAGCCAAAAGAGAAGCTAAGTCCACTTCTACCTCTGCTGAGGATTTTGATCAAATCAGGTTTCATACTCTTCCAAATGCTCAAAAGTTTGAAAATTTGGTTAAGTCCATTTGGGGTGAAAGGTAGATTAATCTAGATGAGTTAGAAAATTTTGTCAAACAAAATCTAGAGTCTAGGAGTTGGTTACCTCTCTGTTCTGGTTTTGAGTCTCCTCTTGCTGCCTTGATTAGAGAATTCTACTTGAATCTCTCTATACACTCTACTGCATCCAGTGGTCACTTCTTAACTACTTGGATTTAAGATGAAGAGTTTCAAATCACTAAGAAAATAGTGTTTGCTGCTCTTTATGTGCCTCTTGTTCAGCGTCTTACCTATCGATACACCGAGTCTCCTACATTAGATGATGTTATGTCTCTTCTCTATGGAAGATCTATCACTTCGAGTTCTAAGCCTAGACTCCATTCTCTTGAGTTAACTGAGCTTAACAACTTGATGTTTAGGATTGCCTACCATAACATATTTCCTATCTCTCATATGCATACAATTCCTATTGATAGGTGTATCTTCCTTTATGCTCTTATCAGTGGTGCTTCCATGTGTTTTCCATCTTTATTCATTCAAACCATTGTTGAGATTCATAAGAACAACACTAGGAAATAACGTCTCTACTTTCCTCTCTTTATCCGTAGGATCTTAAACTATCTAGAGTTAGAGTGTTTTTCCTCTTCTGAGTTGGTTCATCTCACAGCACCCATTGGAGCTACTTTCCTAAAGCAACGCAATGCACAAAAGAAGCCAGCAAAACCAAGTGAAGGAACAACAAAGAGTCCAAGAGTAGAACCTTCATGTGAGGATGTACTTGTTGATCCTATAGCTATTGTTGCTAATGATAATGATAAGGATGATGTTGATGTTGATGTTGCTACTGCTGGTGGTCCTTCTGGAGCTTCTCCTTCTCCCCGTCCATGCTTAAGAGAGTAATTGAGATGTAGTCGTCACAACATATCATGATGGAGACATTCATGATGATGCAAGCGGCTTATGGATAGCTTTTGGACTCACATATCACAGATGTAGCTGCTTTGAAAGTTGATTTTAGTGAGTATAGGAGCTCTTTTCCACCACCCCCAACCTCAGATGATTGATGTTTGCCTTTCGCAAAACGTAATAAAAAGGGGGAGTAGTTGTGAGGGCTTTTATACTTAGGGGGAGAAGTTTTTTTGGAGATGTATGTATTTAGTTTGATTTTAAGTTTTTGAGTTTTTATGCTTTGATAGTTTGTGAGTTTTGAGTTTGATAGTTTGTGTTTATGTTTATTTTGTTTAGTATGTTCTTATTTAACAAACTTGATCATTATGGGTACATTGATTATTCTCTTTGGATATCTTGTTTAGTTTGAATTTGTGAAACCAAGTTATGTTTTATACTCTTTCTCAAAAAAAAAAGTTATGTTTTATACTATATTCTCCACACATGCTTTTATGGTTTATTTCAGTGTTTCAAGAATTTACAAGTTAATTCTTTCATGATGCTACTATTTATTGTTGCAACTTGTAGATAGTAGATTATGACTAAATTGTAGTAGGGCAACAACTTGTATTGGGTTAGTTCTTGAATTTCAGCAATTCGTGTTTATGTATATTTTGTCACGAATTACCAAAGGGAGAGACTGTTAGGTCCTAAATATTTAGGAATAAATGTTTAGGTTCTAATTTTATGTAAGTTGACAAACCGAGTACAAAAAGATATATAGTTTAAGATATTTATGTCTTAGAACAGTGTTAAACATTTCTCAAGTTGATTCAAGTCAAGATTCAAGAACAGTCAAGCTATAGAAAGAAGAATTCATAAATTGTAAGGCTCAACCGATCGAGAGAAAAGTTGGATTGATCAAATTGCATTTTCTAAATATTTTAAATCAAGCCCGAAAGCCCAAGAAACGTTTAGGATTTGACTCCAACACTGATAGGTATAAAAGGAAAACTCTAATTCACATTTAAGAAGTCTTGTGAATTACTTCTATGAGATTTGAGAGGTTCTGTAACTTCTAACTCAATAAGCACCTATCGGAGAGAAGATCCAAACATAATAACCAGTGGAGATAAGTTGCTGCATACAAGATCAACTGTTGCTGATGATCTAAAGCTTTGAGTGGGATCTCAAAGTCACAAACAAGGGTGTCTGTGTGCAACAAATTCAGATAGAAAAGTCCATGGATTCGGTGCTACGTGTGCTCATGTGAGTAAGTACTTCAAGAGGTAACATTAGATTTAGGAAAAAATCTATTGTAAAACTTCCATTCTATATAGTGAATTTGTTGCCTTGAGGATTGTTTAGGTTAAATCCTTCCCAAGTTTTTTATTTTGAAATTGGACTGTTTCATTGGTTTTCCTAGGTCATCATATTACTTTTCTTCTTTACTTTTCCGCACTTATTGATATGATTGTTTGTGTTTGACCTAGAACTAAATAATAAACCTAAGTAACAACTTGGTTAATTAATTAGGTTAAACAATCTTAGTTTATAGGGGTCTAAATAAACAAACAACCATGAAATTAAACTTGAGTCACATTATGAAACTTTGGGAAAGAATGATTGAACATAGGTTAAAAATGAAACAACTGTATTAGAGAATCAATTTGGTTTTATGCTAGGTTGATCTATTGTGGAAGCTATTCACTTACTTAGATGTCTAATGGAAAAATATGGAGAGACCTATGAAGATCTTCAATTGGTTTTCATTGATCTTGAGAAAACATATAATAGAGTTCCTAGAGATGTTATGATGTGGGTTTGGAGAAGAAAAGAGTTCCTCTAAAGTATATTAATTCGATTAAGGATATGTATGACAAAGCTGTAATTAGTGTTAAAACAAGTTGAGGAATCACAAGTGAGTTTCCTATCGCTATAGGCTTGCATTAAGGATCAACATTAAGCTCATATCTCTCTGCACTAGTGAGGAATGAGCTCACTAAATCAATTCAAGAGGAGCCCCTAGGTGTAGGGATATGCAAATGATATAGGCATAGTGGATGAATCTAGAAGTGGAGTTAATGCCAAGTTAGAAATTTGGTGAGATGCTCTAGAATCTAAAGGCTTTCGTTTGAATAGGACTAAAACGGAATAAATGAAATATAATTTTAGTAAAAGTAGAAATGAAAACAAAGGGACGGTAAGACTTGATGGTCAACAGATACTAAAGAGAGAGAACTTTGAATACCTTGGATTAATAATTCATAAAAATAGAGAGATTAAAGAGGATGTCAATCATAGGATAAGAGTAGGATGGATGAAGTGGAGAGGTGCATCAAGAGTATTATATGATTGGAGAATACCTATTAAGATAAAGAGAAAATTTTATGAGACTGTTATACAACCAACTATCTTTTGTGGTACTGAATGTTCAGCGATTAAGAAGTAACATCTCCATAAAATGAGTGTAGCGGAAATAAGAATGTTAAGATGGATTAGTAGGAATACAAGGAAATATAGGATTTAAAATAAGGAAATATGTTTAAAAATAGGGGTAGCTCCTATTGATGAAAAGATGATGGAGGGTCCCTTAAGATGGTTTGGTTATATTCAAAAGAGAGCGAGTAATAACCCGGTAAGTGTAATTAACAACAAGTATTGCCTTTTACACGTCATTTGGGAGGTGGGAATGGAATGACAAGAATATTTTTAGAATATTCCTTCCATTCCCTTGTTTGGGAGTTTTAATAGATGGAATAAAAAGTCAATTTCCTTTTTTAAAAGTTTAAATGGAAGGGAATGAAATGGGAATAAGGGAACACTCATTCCTCTCTATTTTCTCAAAAGCTCAATTTTTCATTCCCTCCAAAATTTGAAGGAATTGAAGGGAATAAAATAAAATATAATGAAATTTTAACTGAAACTTCCAAAATATCCATATATAATCAATCATTTATTTTAAAATAGGGGTCTAATCATAGTTATCAAAACGTGAATCATATCGTAAATTGATTTTTTATTTTTCTATGTAGTGTATCATAAGATACACAAACATTTAATAAAATTTATAAAAAAAATTATAGATATACATATATGAATGGTATATTGATTATAAATTTTAATATACTTAATAAATCTTGTCTAATCAACTCCATCTAAGTTAATGTTATTATCATGTTCATCATTATTCATTTTGCAAACTTATTTCTTCAACGAAATTTTCTTCATCATCATCAACATTTACTATCTCTTTTTTTTATATAAATAATTTTAAAAAAAAATTCTTCTTGACATTCTAGTTTCTTAGACTTATAACAATAATAACAAAAATAAAAATAATAATTATATAGTTAGTTAATACCTTATTTATAGTATAGAAAAAAAATATGTAAATATGAAAGTGAAGTGTAAGTATGTAGTCCAAATTTTGTAGGAGAATTGAAAATTAATTATGGACATGCTATTTTATTAGGCTAAATTAAGTAACCTAATAATTCTGTATTAAAAACAAGTCTAACAACTTGTTAGATTCAAATAAAAGTACAGATTTTAACAATAAATAAATAAATAACACATTTTAAAGCATATGTCTATATATCGTACAATACGTATGATTTTACGATATAATATGATTCATACGATACATACACTATATTGTACAATTTATGAATACTTACATACACTTTTACAATACGAAACTTTTTACACACGATACGAAACGTATCGTACGATACTAATAACTATGGGTCTAATAGTAATATTGTCATAAAATGATTTCATTCATTTCTCTTAATGTTACTCACAAATAAGATTACTTACTTTCTATTCCTTTCCATTCATTTATTTTAAAACATCCAAATAAAATTATTTAATTCCATTTCATTATATTCTTTTCCATTCATTTACGTTACTTGAAAACATTATATTCCATTATATTCTTTTCTATTCCTTTATAATTTACTCATCTCATTTCATTCCTTTATAAATTCCTAAACGAGATGTAACACTTGCTAGAAGATGAAGATTTGTTCTTTTATCTCTTGCTGTGTATAATTCTTTCATCATTCGTTATTGTAATTCACTTTAAAATATAAATAGGAAAATTTTATGATTATTTTGTACTTGCAATGTAAATTTACATTTTAGACACATAAAAGGTGGTAAATGTTGTACACATTTGCAAGAAGTATATTATATTTACCACTTTTTGCAAATATGTGCAACAATTACGACTTTTGTGTGCTTATAATGTAAGTTTACGTTGCAAGTAAAATGTAAACATATAAAGTTATATATAAATATTACCTAAATAAAGGAAACTTTGCCTCGTCTGCAATTGCCTTTGCTAGAAGGGTCTTCCCTGATCCAGGTGGACCATATAGTAATACAGCCCTCCATGGTTTTCGATTCCCTAAACAGGAGATCAAAACCCAGCCATTCTTATTAGCATTGAAACTTGAGAATATCCATATATAAACTAACTAAAAGCAGAGATTAGAAAACCCACAATGATGGAGGAGCAACTTACCAGTAAAAAATTGAGGATACTTTTTAGGCCATATGGTAGCTTCTTCCAATACGTCTTTGCAAACCTCGAGTCCGCCCACATCATTCAACTTCACATCACTGAACTTCACAGGACACAACTTCAGGGGCGAGTCCGCAGGGCCAAACGCGAATACTGCTGTATGAGTTGTAGTGGATTCAAGATTTAGCTTTTCTTTTATTACTGTTGCTCTTTTATAATATGGCTGAAGTTGCTTATTAAACTCCTCAAATGCCTTCATATAAAGATCATAAGCACTTTGCAATTCTCCTCGTCCATCTGCTTCAGTTGCCCAACGCAGATTATCCATGGCATTCGTGAGACACTGGGCAGTGGAACTAGTAGTCATCTATAACAGAGAGATATATATGTCAATTAATTCACTCATACAGTTAATCATAACGATGAATCTGCAATAGATATACGCATGAGCAACAAATCTAATCAGCGTGTCTGATTTCCCTTGACCTCTCTTGATCCCTCTATCGGGTGAGAGGGGATCGGAGGCCTGGGCTAACGAACCAATCATCACAATTTATTTGGGTAGTAAATTATTTAGGAGAATAACCTCATGATAAAATCGTATTTTCAACATACAATTTTACTTAAAATCATGTTTTACAAACATAATTTCAATGTAAAATGTTGAAGTGTAAGTTATTAAGTGCAATTATACCATTTAAATCAATTAAATCTTAAAATTTCAGTTTATACTAAAATCGTGTTTTAAAAATACGGCAACCACGATTTTTACAATGAAGCTATTCTCCTAAATTATTCTCCCAAAGTGCTATTTTTAATAACAAATAATAAAGTAATATTATTTTTGCAAAAAAGAGGTTTTGGTGGGAGAAATTTTTTTAAATCCTTCATAATTAAAAAAAAAAAAATCTTTTACAATATTTTTAAAGATATAGTCTATTATGAAAATAAGGGTCACGTTGGTAATGGTCACGTTTGGTTTGTTTATGATCTTGGAATAAAAATATGGAACTAATGATCTAGTAGGAGATAAATTAGATAATAAAAAAATTATGATCAGGATCACGCCTAAATCAAGCACTCAAAGCCCGCTAAAGACCATGAACATAGCTCAAAAATATTAATCAGACCCAGTAACAGCTTTTTCCAAAGTCCAAATTAATTATAATAATAATAATTAAAAAATAAAAACAAAAACAAAAAAAACCTGATGACACCTGCAGAACGCTGTTTGTTTTTACTTCCAAAAGATCGCCGAGCTAAATCAAAGGTTCTGACAAAGATATTGTTTGTAATTGAGGTATGAGGGTGGGATTGCTACAAATATGATACTTATAGTAATTTGAGTCGGTGGAGTGTATTAGATCTTTTCCAGCTGTTTAGGTATATTCCATCCAAATTCCAAGAGTAAAAGTTAATTTTGTTTACTCTTTCAAAAGTAGTTTCCACCCAACTCTCTGTCTATATTTTTTTTTCTCTATTCTATTTAAATATTGAAAAAGTTAATCAATGTCTATTAATTTATAGAATATTTTTAAAATTATTTTATGAGAAAAGAAGAAAATAACTAAATTTTTTATAACTTCTTATATTTCCTCAAGGAAGTGGTCACAAATTTTTTTTTTAAATAGTCTATTAGTAAATGTCCTAAAAGCACCCACTAACAAGCATGTTTAAATAATTATTTCTTTATTATTTATTTATTCTTACTTTAATCTTCCTACATTCAATTTTTAATCTTCCTAACTTATATTTTATTTTGACTTCATCAATTTTTTATCTTTTCTTTTGCTAATAAATAGTAACTCTTCAAACTAAGAAACTGACTATTCATAGTCATTTTCTTTTTTGCATTTTAGAGAGAATGTTGAAGCTGTATTAAGGATTTACTCTTTACAACAGAGATAATTTTGGTTTTTGTTAAGCTATTGGATAGCGGGAGTTCTAGGAAATTTTTCTAGGATATTTATTAAAAAACTTAAATTTTATAAAATATCACCGCATACCTTTTGTGTGATAGTCATTTTACAAGTATAAGTACTTACAGAATGTGGGGAGATAAAGGCCAGGGTTCACGTCTCTAGGAGGAAGTTTCACACACATATACACTTAGATTATGATAGAGTAGAATTTCTATCTTATATCAAAAAGGAACTTTGATATATCAACATAAATAAATAACCCAAAAAAACATAAGATTTTACAATTCCCTTATACTAACAAAATTAAAAAACAAAAAGAATCTAATGATAGATAAAGTAAGAATTGAGAATACTGAGATGAGAATAATAAAATAAGAGAGAGAGAGAGAGCAACGGATTATAACTACTATGAGTGCGAGTTATAAATATGAATGATCAGGTGTTTTATTTTTATTTTTGAATAAGTTTATTGTTGAATGTTTTGTACATTTGTTGTTGTTCGGGCTATTTTTACTGTTATTTGAGCTAGTTTTTTTGTTCTTATTTGGGTTATTTTTTATTTTTTGATTGAGGATTATGTTTTGGGAACCAAAATTACTTTTATAAGTAATGCTATGAACACAACATTTCTAAATTAGCATAACAAAAAAATTAAATTAGAGATTGTGGTGGATCCATGTGTGAGTTGGCAAGTTAATTTTTAAAAGTTAGGATATTTTATTGTGTCCATATCATTACTCTTTTTTTAATTATTGATCTAAATTTTTTGCAATTCTAAAGTGATAGTGTTCAAATTATATTTTTTTGTTAATGTAGACAAAGCAAATTAATTTAAAAATAATTATGTATATCAATATTTTTTAATATATATATATATATATATATAATTTTCCCCCAAGTCAGCCAAGGTGTTCATACAAACGTTATGACTTTACGTCAACCCGCCAGTGCAGTGTTTGAGAGCGATTTCCTTGTTGAACAAAAGAATCCACTCATTCAAAAGAAACTTACTCATTGATATAAATATATATATATATATATATATATATTTTTTTTTTTTTTTTTTTGTGGGGAGGGGGGGGGGGGTGGAATTCCACTCGTTCAAAAGGAACTTACTCATTGATATACTTGGTAAACTATGTTATGCACCGAATAAATTTTATAAAAAATTATACCATCTAAACTTCGTCCGAATTATTCTAACTTAGAATCTAATTAGCATATCTCATAGATTCTTTTTTTTAAAAGAAACAAACACGCACATACAAGAGAGAGGGGAAAATAGTTCTAATACAATTGCACACCACAACTCCACTCAAAAGCTATAATAACTTTTAAGGGAGGGTGGAGCAAGTTATACTGCACATAGCACACTCTCTTAAGTAATGTAGGACCAAAAGCAGAGCCAAAAATTTTTGTTTGAGGGGCCCAATTGCGACTCTAATATATTTATCAAAACAACCCCCGCATACATATATACACACGCTTTTTTATTATATACACACACTTTTTTATTTGATAAGTTATATATATACACACACCAAACAACAACAAAAAGAGTTTAGTAATTTCAATCAAAATTATGTTTGGTGGCAATCTTTTATAAAATAAAATTCATTTTTACTATTTTTATAGTTAAATTCTTAAAAAATTTCATTTTCGATACAAATTTATCAAATTTTATACTAAAGTAAGTAAAAAAAATCTTTCAATTGAACTAATGAAATTTTCAAAAACATGAATGATCCAAAACATGAATGATCCAAAACTTGGAAGAATAAGTTAGTCTTTAAACATATTTGAAGCTATCTTGCTCTAACCCATTATGTAGTAACTAAAAAAACATTTCATGTGTAATTTTAGTAACATTATTTTTTTAATGAGTCAATGACTTGTTAATTGTCACATAACTGATTGAAAAAGATATAGATTCAAATATGTTTGGTGTCAAACTTTATCAAATATTTAACAAATACAAAGGCATATTTTACGATAAAAAATAGAATTGTGAAAAATAATCTTATGTCTCTATAATTATTAGACCAAATTTTTTTTTTTTTTTTAAGAATATCATTGGACTAAATCAAATATTTGGGGGGGGGGGGGGGCAACTCTTATTTTTGTAGACTAAATTTTGAAAACATTAAAATAATTATATATATATATATATTTCAAAATTTCAAAATTTTGGGGGGGCCATGGCCCCCCCACCCTTACACATAGCTACGCTCCTATATGGGACAATTACCCATTCTTTAAAAAAAAACAAAACAAACACACACACACACACAAGGGAGAAGGAAAAGTGTTAAAATATAAAGGCACACCACAACTCCACTCCAAAGTCTTGTATTCTAATTCACCGCATACCCTTTATGCGGTGGTCATTCCACAAGTATAAATGCTTATGGGATGTGGGGGGTAAAAATTGGGGTTCAAGTCTCTAAGAGAGAGTTTTATATACATATACACTTAAATTGGGCTAGAGTAGAATTTTTATCTTGTATCAAAAAATAACTTTGATATATCAACATAAATAAATAAATAACACAAAAATACATAAGATTTTACAATTTCCTTATACTAACAAAATTAAAAAGCATAAAGAATCTAATGATAGATTAAGTAAGAACTGAAAATACTGAGATGATAATAATAAAGTAAGAGAGATCAGAAATGATGATAGAGGAGAGAGAGAGAGCGCAACGAATAATCACTACTATGAGTGCGAGTTACGAATATGAATGATTAGGAGTTTTAATTTTTATTTTTGAATAAGTTTATTATTGAATGTTTTGTTCATTTGTTGTTGTTTGGGCTATTTTTACTGTTATTTGAGTTAGTTTTTTTGTTCATATTTAGGTTATTTTTTATTTTTTAATTGAGGATTATGTTTTGGGAACCAAAATTACTTTTATAAGTAATGCTACGAACACAACATTTCCAAATTAGCATAGCAAAAAAATTAAATTAGAGATTGTGGCGGATCCATGTGTGAATTGGCAAGCTAATTTTAAAAGTAATGATATTTTATTGTGTCCATATCATTACTCTTTATTTAATTATTGATCCCAAATTTTTACAATTCTCAAGTGAGAGTGTTCCGATGTAAAACAGACAACACATGTTTTCCTTGAGCAATAAGGGCGCAAGAAGTCACAATGCAAGATCAAAGGCAGAGTGCTAGTAAAGGCCATCAGGGTGACAGTGTCGGAATTGCATGAAATTTGGCAAGTTAAAGGGAAACGGCGTTCTAATCCAGATTTATAAAGTCGTCAAAATTTAGGCGAATTCCTTCATTAAGGCCTCGAAAATAGTGTTTTTGCTATTTATAGTCATATTGGTTTTTCCTTAATAACCTTTAGTTTAAAAATCAAAATAAGGTCTCGTTTGTTTTGGGACGACTCTTAAGGTCAGTAGTTTATGATTATGCATTTAACTCAATTTTGCCATTTTTGATAAATTTTGGTATTTTGTCATCTAATCGCATAATTAGTGCAAATTAGGGTTTTAGACTTTTTTTTTTTTTTTTTTTTCTCATTCGAAAGGAACTTACTCATTGATATACTAGGTAAACTATGTTATGCACCGAATAAATTTTATAAAAAATTATACCACCTAAACTTTGTCAGAATTATTCTAACTTAGAATCTAATTAGCATATTTCATAGGTTCTTTTCTTTTCTTTTTTTTTCTTTTTTTTAAGAAACAAACACGCATACACAAGGGAGAGAGAAAAATGGTTCTAACACAAATGCACACCACAACTCTACTCAAAAGCCATGATAACTTTTAAGGGAGAATGAGGCAAGTTATACTACACACAACACACTCTCTTAAGTAATGTGGACAATTATCCATTCTTTTCTTCTTCTTTTTTGAAAAACAAACAAACAAATACACACACACAAGGGAGAGGCAAAAGGGTTTTAACACAAAGGCATACCACAACTCCACTTAAAAGCTATGGTAACTTTTAAGGAATGGTGAGGCAAGTTATACTATACACAACACACTTTCTTAAGTAATGTGAGACAATTACCTATTCTTTCTTTTTTTGAGAAACAAACACACACACACACACACAAAGGAGAGCGAAAGAGGTTTTAACTCAAAGATACATCACAACTCCACTCAAAAGCTATAGTAACTTTTAATGAATGGTGAGACATGTTATATTACATACAACACACTTCCTTAAGTACTCATTCTTATTAAAATTAAATAAATGGACCAGGTTAAATAAGCAAGATCTATGACTAAGATTTAAGTGGGTACCTTACCAAAAAAAAATAGAGGATACAATAAAATGACCCCTAATTAGCATATCTCTTAGTAGCCGACCTCATTTTTCAATTTGAGTGGGAAGCACTCACCCACTCATTTGGATGTATACATCAGAAGGAACTTGCTCATTTTTACGTTATATAATAAATATATTAGTAGTTAAACCCACACAATGTGCAGGTCAAGTTATCGGAATCATTATATTTGAGTTGGAGTAGTTAACATTGTTTAGCTCACTTTTTATGTTATATAATAAATATATTAGAGTAAAAGTTACTTTTTCATTTTGTTTAGCTTACTTTTTCAAAAGTAGTTTTCAACTAACTCCCCGTACATTTTTTCTCTATTCGACCTCTTCTTATACGCTCTAAAAAGGAGCCATGGACTCATTTTTAGTTTAGGATCCCCTTTCTACGTTCAATTATTTATTGAGTCACAGTACACATTCATCGTTGGTCTGGCTGCTGGTCTAGCGATCCCTCTTAGCCGCCGCCTAGAGTGCTTCATATATATATATATATATATATATATATGAGAAGTTGACCGATGCCTGCAGAACCTAGTACCAGCTTTTTCCACAGTCAGTCCAAATTAATTATAATAATAATAATTAATTAATTAAGAAAAAACACCGAGCTAAATCAAAGGTTCTGACAAAGATATTGTTTGTAATTGTGGTATGGGGATGGGATTGTTACAAATATGATACAGCAATTTGAGTCGGTGGAATATTAGATCGTTTCCAGCTGTCTAGGAATATTTCCATCCAATTTCCAAGAGTAAAAGTTCATTTCGCTTATTTTTTCTAAAGTAGTTTCCACCAAATTCTGTCTTTTTTTTTTTTTTTTCCTCTATTCTATTTAAATATTGAAAAAGTTAATTGATGTCTTAAAGATATTAATTTATAAAAATTTTTTAAAAATATTTTATAAGAAATTGATTGCTTCTTATATTTCGTTATAAAAGTAGTATCAAAAATTTATTAAAATAGTTTATTAATAAATATCCTAAAAGCACCCATTGTGAGGGCCTTTTTGTATTGTTGGGCCTTAACTTCTGCTGTTGCACATTGACCCATTAATTTGGAGTAAGAGAGTTGGGAATGGGCTTCAAGCCAGCTTGTGCACAAGTTAGGGTTACCCAATGTATACGCATCCTGACGTGAGTGTTGTGAGCTAGACACAAGGTGTGGTCACAGCAGAAGTAATTGTTACAAATATCATAGCAGGAATATACTACAGTAGGATAACTAATAATAAAAATTAAATTAAATTAAAAAAAAAGTGCTAAATAAAGCTAACACCATGAACAAAATTAGCAGCGCTTCAGCAAGTAAACAGGCTTGTTTCTCAAAAAAATAAAATAAAATAAAAAATAATAATTAATTCACCAGACACACATGGCTAGAGATCGATGTCAGGTTAAAGAGAGGATTATAATTTTTAAAATAGCAAAATGTGATTTTCCAATTAATATAATCACACAGCTCAACAAGTGAGGATTTTTTTTTTTTTTTTTTTTTTTTGAGAATTTCCTTGGAAGAGTTTGTGGAAACTAAAAATCCCTTCATTGCCAGTTTGTTAGAGGCTAGAGTGGTGTGGTTCGGCTCGCACCCCTGAGGATACACGCCATGTTGCTACCCAATTGTTGAAGAGATTTTTGGGCTTGAAATAAAAAAACTAGTCAAGTAAATTCAAAGATCCGCAAATGGATGTCAAGTCCCAAAAATGAGTGCAAAAAGCTATAAATGAAAAGGCCCATATAAGAGGCCACAATAGAGCCGAAAGGAACTCATGAATGGCTGTAAAGGTCCATAAAGTGCTTAATTTCCAAAAGCATTAACCACAGGGTGGAGACATTTACAATTTTACCAAAAAGAGATGCAAATTACAAAATACCTATCCTATTACTAACCGGACTTATTTGGGACCTTAATTTAAGCTTAATGAAAAAATATCTACCTCTAAATTCTTCAGAAATAGTTTCTTTAAATTGAAAAAAGTATCGACATACAAACCAAGACGCATGAGTATATATATATATATATATATATGAGTTTAAGGCATCCTTTGAAGCCTCTGTTGCTAAAGATGATAATCCATATTATTCCTATAATTAGACTCTTTTTGGGCATGACTCAGTTGCAACTCCATCCTTAATTGAAGACTAACTTCCTATTTCAACTCCATAATTGCAAAAGATGATACTATCAGCACATATCGACAAAATTGTTAAAGCCACTTCTTACATCACTACTGTCGGCACATTCCAACAAAGCTGATGAAGTCCTACTATAAATAGAAAAAAAGTTAAATTTACTATTAACAATTCACTATTCACTATTCTATTAGTGTCTAATTTTGCCTATAAAAAGGCTGCTTCCCTTATGTTGTAATTAGAACTCAATTTTTTAAACTTTTATATTCTCCCTAGATTCCCCTTACCTTCCCAGTTTTTAATCTTGTAACCTTAGTCCATTCCTACTTGGAAAAACTTGCTTCTACTTATATTTGTTGTAAGTGTTTATTTAAATAACTTGTGATGTCTTACTTTGTTTAATTATAGATGGCATCAAGATGTTTTTATCTTTAAAGTTATGCTTCGCAATGATAGTCTAAAACCCTATTGGAAAGAAAAATTCATTGATAGTTTGCCTCATCTTTTTGCTCATAAGGTATGAAGAATAATTAACGAGTACAACTGGTAGAATTGATTATGAAATATTGATGACGTCCTTATCTACTCAGTCTATTGATGAACATTGAAAGCATTTGTATTTGTTTCTTGATTTTATTAAACATAATGGTCTCGTTGTTTCTGCTAAGATAATCAAGCTATTTCAAACAAAAATTCGTTTCCTTGGTTATGAGAAGGACAAATCCGTCCAAGTGATAGATCCATCCCATTTGCTGATAAATTTTCTGATTATATCACAAATAAAACACAAATATATATATATAGACACACACATATCCACAATCAATTGCTGTTGGTGTATACCACTACAGTCAATGTTTTTCCCTAATGAAAATTAGACGATATTCATACATCTAATTCTACTCTAAAAGTCTTAAAACAAATAAAATATAAAATTGAAAATCATTGATAATGAAAATGATAGCAGTATCAACATGGATATGCTATCTCCTGAACAAGAAGTGACATTAACTTACCCACAAACTCAAATCCCAAGATCAAAGAGGAAGTGAAGTTTTGAACAAAGTAGCAACCTTAAGAGTTTGAAAAATAATCCAAGTCTTTCCGAGCGATGCTTTGCTGCCACGGCCGAGTGATGCATCATCAAGTGACGCAGTATAATCAAAAATAGATTCAAGAGGAAGGTTTACTCAGTACGACAAAAATAACGAAGGAAGATGCAATGCGTGCGAGATAAAATTGCACATAAATAGTAATATAGAGAAATATCTAATTGCAACTTTTGCACTTCAATTTTTTATTATAAGCTTTCTTTGTTTACTCAATCCTCCAAACCATGATATAGGCAAAAATTACGGCTGCAATTTTATTATCCCACCAAATGGGAATTTTCGGTATAGAGAGAGAGAGAGAGAGAGAGAGAGACTAGCAATTTTCATTTTCTGAACATCACCTACTAAAGTTAGTATACACATATTTGTACATCATTGAAAAAAATAATAAGAAAACAAATAATATGGACACATCAAGCAGAACCAAAAACAAATAATGCTACAACATTGTCAAAGCTCTGAGAGAATGGCAGGGATGTAATGAGATAACTCGGCAGTAAGGGACTGAAATCCATTCACAAGCTGTGTGTGGAATTCCTGGTCTTCTTCTCCAATCAGTCTGAAGTGTACCCGAATGGCCCGCTTGCAAACAGCCATGAATTCAAGGAGTGCAGCAATGAGTTGCTGCAATTCCTGTGAACGCAGCCTCGTTGCGGGCTCACCAGACAGGAAGGCCGTACACACACTTAGGACTCCACTGTTCACCTGCACATGTAGTTGGCCAAGAGCAATTAGAAAATAATAAGCAATGCCATAAGTTTGATTACAGCGCATTTTCAAAAAGAATGGGCATAAGGTAATTCTAATTACTCAGAATCTGGAAGTCAGCAATATATATTGTTAAAACTGACAATACAGAAAACAGAAATTAAAAAACCGAACTTAACAACTTACTTGAACAGCAACACTGCCTTGAAGAATTCTCTGTAGACTCTGGAGACGAGGGAGTTGATCGCCTTCAGAACTGCGAGGCTCTTCAAGCTCATTTCGTAGTGCAGCTGTCCGAGTTTCAATCATTCCAATTGCATTTTCTACTGGGGAGAACTCAAGAGATTCCGATTTAATTACCAAGAGCCTATTCACAAGGGCAGGGAAGGAACCCTCAGTCTGAAGCACACTTCGCCTCTTCCATTGGTCTTCCAATCCACCCTGGGTCTTGCCATTTTTCGTAAATGGGGTATCAAACAAAAAGCGGTCAAACACACGTGCACGGACACTTCCCGTGGAAAGTGAAAAGATCCTTTCCCTTCTACTTCCCAAATCTTCATCCTCCATTACTGCATCAACAGCAGTTATCTGCAGGTAGCAGACTCCAGGCTGTAATTCATCTGCCTTCACTTGTCTTGAATCTGGAATAATGTGTAAAGTGTGATTGCCGTCCATCCTAGACTCATATATATGACTAAGTTTCTCCATTATGTCACCTAGCCGAACATCACGGGGCTCCCGGTATACATACTCCTTTCTATCAAGCTTCCCAAATCTATCACCATAGAATCCCACCCGATAGTATGTGGCATCAGTGAATGGAATTGGGCTTGATTCCTGCTCAAGAATTGATTCATAGATAGTAGTGAGTAATGTGTGACATTTAGCCAGCTGCCCATATGCCCTCCTGCTTTTATAAACTGGAATTACAAGCTCAAGAATGCTAGCACAGAAGTGATAGAGCTCAGCTTGAGAGAAAAGCTTATTAGCAAGCTGAAGGTACTTCACTGCAGAGTCAACTGTGAGCTTTGAAGCACCATATCCCTCTACCTCAGCAGCAGAAGCCTCTGATGTGATCTCATTGCTCACCATTGGGCAAATTTTACGAAGAGCAGTTACATGATCCTTGCTCCAAACACCATCATTTCTAGCTACAAGGGCCTGCAGTAAGTTTAATTAGACATATGAGCAAAAGGCAGTTAATACTTAAGCAACAGTAAGCAAATTATGAAGTCAATTTTACAGCTCTGCACTGTACAAGGTGAGAAAATGGGGAAATAGTTAGGCAGATTTTCTAAGGTCAACTTTCCATATAAGGACTGAGGGTGGTTGAACCACAAGCCCCAATAACAGTTTACTACCTGCATCACAACACCAGCAACAGCCACAGCACACTGGGCAGCTTCAGCCCAAGACTGCATTTCCTGATGTGCATCACATAAATGTAGCAACCACATTATGTGAAGATCTGGGACGGGCGCAAATGCCATTGCAAGTTTGTAGAAACTTTCAGCAGCTGCATATCTATCCATAGTCATCACAGATCCCTGTAGAGAAGGGGGAAAATGATAGTATTATTTTTGCTAGTTCAATAACATTTACTCATCAGGACAAGATAGTAGGAAAGTAATGACCACATTCAGAATTGGAAAAATTCCTTCAATCCCATTTGTCAAATATGCGCAAACTTCCTTAAGAGTAATGGTAACAAAGATATGTCTGTGTGTGTATGAAGCTCCTCTCTTTCTTATCAACCCAATATCCCACAGCATCCACTCCATGGCAGTTGTCAAATATAATTGTATTTGTAATAATAACTTACCTCGTGTTTCAAAAGCACTCTATCAAACATCCACAAAAAATTTGACTAAACGCTATTGCGTTGGCACTGCAAAGACCCTACCTTGACCTTAACCCAATTCCCAAAATCTATATCTGCCACTTGCCCAAATAAAATCCCATCCCTGTGCCAATATGGAATAGAGAATCAGGTCACCTCTTTAAATTGATCCCTCGCCATTCCAGCATACCTGGCACAGGCCTACTTTAAGGTGGGAAGTGCGGGGTAAGGAGTGGTGAGGGAATGGGCTCCCTATCAGTTTATAGAAAGGATTTTTAAGAATATTTAAGTTAGCTTCAAGTACATGTAAATTGTCAAAGTTACCAGTACTTCTGGGAAATGTTTCCTTTAAAGTGTCCAACTTTACATGTGTCTGTAGGTTACTTTGAGTTTGATGAAAAAAGACATAACTCTGCCAAAGCAAAAATACTTATACTATAACCTACTGATAAAATTACAAACCCAGATAAAGTAATATATGGAAATAAGCAGCTCTATAAGACTTATATCCCACCATGAATTAGAAGCAATGTTAAATGTCTACACAAGATGTGCCAGTTACAATGAAAGCAAGAATGTAAAACATAAGTTTAAAAAAGATGTCAGTCTTGTCTTGGGATGTGAGGTATCAACCCTTAACCCTGATTAGTGCAACATTCCCATCCTAATAGGGTCAAGGCGTAGTGTTTGTTAATTGAGTAATTATTCTGACCATTTCTCAAACTCAAAGCTGATGCAAATATTGCTAAAAACTTACCAATAGTGCATGCTCCAAGCTTCCATCAAGGGCAAGAAGAAGACTGTCAGAGAGATATTTCACCTCTGACCAGGACCACCTGTTCTCTTCCAATCTTTCTGGAATTGTTACCAGAGCACTATCAGAAAGTCCACACTCCCTCAATAGGTTGGGGCTTTTAGCTTCATCTGACATTTCATCCAAAGATTTTCTAAGCCGTCGTGCCTCACCACTTTCCTCTAGCGTTCCGTCAGGCTTCATCTGAGTCACTTGCACATCAGACATCAGCTCTGATAATGTGATAATCAGCATGACCCTTAACCTTGCTGTCTGCATGAAGCAATAGAAGGAACTCTGCCAAACATATAAATAAAATAATGTAAGTTAAGAACAAAAGCAGCAATCTATGAACTTCAAAGGGCATACCTTCACAAGTATCTGAAGCCCAATAACAGCCCTTTTCCTGACGCTTTCATTTCGGAAAACTGCAAGTCGAAGTAGATGGAAAGTCACTTGCTTTAAGAAACGATCATTTTCCCTTGCCATTAGAGTTCCTCCATGAAGATCAAAGACATTGTTGAAGACAGGAAACAAAGCTTTCCAGAAAGACAGAGGTTGATTTCGGGAAAAGAAGCTCATTAATATGGCTGTGATACAATCAAGTTTTCCATAGTCAGTAGAGATGCTATGGGAGGCAGCCATCATGGAAAATTTCTCTGTTATTTCCAAAACCTGGAGATTGACAGAAGCACTCAAGTTTTCTTCCCAAAGCTCCTGAAGTGAAAGTGAAACTATCAGTGGCCTAAAATAGCTACAATAGATGTAAAACAAAAATAATAGTCATTTCTTGGAGTAAATGGTGCTGTTGCAGCAATCAAACAACCAATCGATTTTTCTATCCAAAACTGTACCAATTTTTGTCTCAATATCGGGTGCAAAGATTCTCGAAGTGCTTGTGCAGAAGCTCCAATCCTAGAAGACTGTGCCTGAGCCAGAGCTTCTCTCAAGGAATATGGCTGGCTAGGGGAGCTTAATTGGGAATTCACTCTCTGCCATAAATATCCATTTTCAGGTGTTCCCTGAGGCTGCATTAGAGTTTCAAGGCGTATTGAGGATACAATGAATATGTTCTATATCATAAATATAAATAAATTGCACAAAGAATAACCAAGAAACTACTGACCGATGAAGGTAAATATTCAATGGATGTAAAGTCAACATTACAATCAATGAATGAATAATAAAAGGCAAATAATAGACAAAACACCGAAACATTGATTTTCAGAACTTTAACAGTAAAATTAACTTACTCTGACTTCTTGTCTTGATGCCTCAGATAGATAATTGTTAACTGCAGGAGAAAGTTTATCAGAGTACTTGGGGGAAGCAGGCCCATCCCCAACTGGGCTGCGAGAACTACAGCCCATGAGCATGCCATCAGCAGGTTTTCTATGCTGTAAAAGTACATCAAATATTAGTTTTAAGGGTAATGTAATTAGAGCAGGAGCCAGAACAACAAAATGAAACTTCAATAAGGACTCATACAAAAACATATATCAACTGTGAAGGGCCCAAAAAAAAAAAGCTTCAAAAATATTTTGTTCATGAAAGAGAATAAAGTACATAATTTCCAAAAGCATTAACCACAGGGTGGAAACAGTTATGATTTTACCAAAAAGGGATTCAAAATACCTGTACTACGTGGACTTCTTTGAGACCCAAAATTTAAGCTTAATGAAAAACATCTACCCTCTAACTTCTTCAAGATAAGTTTTTAAAATTGGAAAAAGTAGCAACAAACAAGCCAGAAGGAATATATATATATATATATAATTATGTCCACAGTCAATTGCTGTTAGTAGTCGACCACTAAAATTTGTTGGAAGTAACTCTATTATCTTCAATGTTTTGCCTTAATGAAATCAGACAATATTCATACTTCTAATTTAACTTTAAAGTAAAGTCTCAAAACAAATAAAATATAGACTTAAATATAAAATTAAAAATCAATGATGATGAAAATGATAAGAGTATCAATGTTGCTATGTGATCACCAAAACAAGAAGTAAAATTAACTGACAGACAAACTCAAATCACATCATCAAAGAGGAGGTATAGTTTTGAACAAAGTAGCAACCTCAAAAAGAACTAAGCATTCCTCCAAGAGTTTGAAAAATAATCTAGTCCGAGCGATGCTTTGTTGCCACGCTTTTACAAGTGATGCATCATCAAGATTGCGCACAATTTGCAAAATAACAATTAAAACTTCACGCTTTTCAACGGCATTTAGGTTGTAAAAGACAGGCATTTCATCTAGGATCTGCATAGACCACGGTATCATTAATTAACAAAATTTAATAGGAAGAATCACAATCCAAAGTTGATAACATAAATAATATAATGTAATGGAACCACCTTAATCAACCCATGACTTTAAAAAATATAACCAAGTCTTAGTCCAAAATTTTGGAGTCGGCCATGGATCCTCAACAAATTTATTAGTGTCAGCCACATGTATTCTTTTTTGCCATTTTATTTCATCCAAAATTATACTCTTTGGTACCTCCCTAATTGACAAGTAATTTTTTACTACTTGTACTGTTATTTTGTTATTAGTACTTCTAATATTGTTATTTAAGTCTTCCTCTATCTTTTTTTTTCATTCCCTCAACTTAAATCAACTTAATCGCTCTCCTTTGCACAAGACTAAACAATCTCAAGCAACTCTCCCTCATCATCAATACGGCAACCCCTATCTTTAAACTCCTATTTTTAAACGAATTTTCTCATTTTGAATCTTATTTTTATTTGTATTTCCACTAATCAATCTTAACATTCTCATTGCAGCCACTCATTTTATAAACATGTTGCTTCTTACCAAAGGGCAGAGCTAGTCTTATAACGGTCTTAAAAAGATTTTCTTTTAACTTAGGCTGCGTTTGGCAACATGTAAAATATTTTCCGAGTGTAAAATATTTTCAGGTGAAAATATTTTTGGGAAAGGAAAATATTTTCAAGTGTTTGGCTGCATTATAAAAATTGTTTTAAAAAATGTTTTCAGGTTTTTGGTTGCACTCTAAAAATGCTATTTTCTACTAGTTTCTCACAATTTCTCAACCATTTTCTCAGCTTCCAAACAAATTTTATATTAGAAAATTTCAGTATATACAGTTAATAAAACAAAAATCCATTAGCTCCATTCATTCACAAGCTGAACTCGGTCAAATTGAGAGGAAGGGAGGAAGAAAGAGTGAGAGATTGAGGGAAAGAGAGATAGATCGGGAAAGAGATGGAGATCGGGTCAACGAGATTGGTCTTCAGCGGCAGCGACGATCTTCAGCGGCGGCAACGAGATCAGTCTTGGGTGGGTCGAGAGCAAGATCAATCTTGGGTGGATCGGTCTTGCCTTGGTGGATCGGGTACATTTGGAGCTCAAAGTGGGCGGAGGTGAGGTTGAGTGAGAGAAGAGAAGAAAAGGGAGAAAACTCACTGGCGTGGAGGGGAAAACGACGGCGCTACTCGTCAGAGTGTGGGTTGACCTTGGACCGGCGTCTGCACATGGGGTGGAGCGGCGTCTCTCTCTCGTTGGTGCGTGGGGTGGAGCTGAGGTGAGATGGGTTTCAGACCGTGTGAGGAATGTGTAGAAGTGTGTGAGCTCTCACCAAATCCGGATATGCGTTGAAGGTAAAATGGAAGCTGAAAATATTTTACGCCTTGGGAAGCTTATTTTACAGTCAAACTGAGTTCTATTTTCAGTTTGGCAAGTGGAGCCAAACACACACTCGGGTGTAAAATGTTTTCAAATTTTAGTTTACATGTGAAACAAACGCAGCCTTAATAGGTATTTACGATCACACAATAATCTTGATGCATTTAACAATATAAATTTTAAAGAATTGTTGGGTGAATCAAGATATTTAGCAAACTTGGAAGTCATGCCATACATACTAGAGGCTAGCAAATCAATATATTTAGCAAATTTGGGAGTCATTGCATGGTTACATGGGTTAATTTGTAGAGTTTATCCCAATGCCATTGTAGTAATAAGATAGAACCCTATTTTTATTTGCAGGTTCCAATAAGTTTGCTGATAACGTTCCTGTACTCTAGTGTATTGCATCTTCAGACATCACTCTTCAAGGGAATGAAAGAGATTTCAACTGTTTTCCTTTTCCTTCGTCCTTTGACTCTGGATTCAAGTGACTTGAGGTCTAAATTATTAGGCATTTCTTGTAATTTTATTTTAAATAAAGTTTCCTAATACCTATAAAAAATAATAAATAATAAAAAAACATTCCAGCCTGATCTCCTCATCTTGATTCTGCAAACATGTGCTGACACTATAGACAATTTAATTCTGTTCATAACTTATCTCGACATACTTTAACTGACTTATGCTCAGCTACAATTAAATTAGATTAGTTCTACAAAAGCAACTACCCAAAATTGTTTCATTTTTGCCTATAACTGCATTATTACTTATAATTTAATATTTTTATTTGGGCGATGAAAAGAGATTGGTTTTAAGGTGAGAAAATCTACAGCTTTGATAAAGAGCTTTGAGGTGTTTTTTATTTTCATATATGCAAATATATTTCCTATACCAAAACAGGGAGGAACCTATATTCCGAGCTAGTGGTACAATCACAACTGCATAATTTACCTTAAAAACTTAGTGAATGCAAGCTGAGATTTTGAATGGGAATATATTCAATAGAAATAAAAAAATAAATGAATAAATAAACTGCTTAAAAATTTAACAATATGCACCTGTCCAATAAGTGGAAAATATAACTGTGCAATGTATAGCTTATCTTCAGGCTTTTGGTATCGAGCATCAAACTCATGCTTGCACAAGAGGACTACTAATATTCTAGCCGCCTACACACGGGAAAGCAAGTATTACAACAAAATAATAATAAATGCATGTTTTCCATAATAGTATACAGTACATAGCTAAAAATGAATAACAGTCATTTATGCAAATTGTGCAGGACACAAATACATCTACCCTCTCAAACGATAAATATATATATATATATATATCAAATGAAATTAAGGTCAATGCAAGAGATCTGAATTAAGACTTACCTTTGCCCGCAGAGATAAATCGTCATGATCCCAAGTAAGGAAAATCTCCTGTATCAAGACAGATGAAAGGTAGTTCCTACGACATGAACATGCATTTAAGTCAAGCACACATCACAGACCACTTGAAGTAGCTGAGCCAAATAGATTGAAATCTTAAAAAGTAATGAAAATATAGATTTTTTTTTTTTTTTTTAAGAGGAAAAGAAAATTGTGAAGACATTCCATTCTTCTCAGAAGCATAAGCATGCCAACTGTAAACACTAAAGGTGATGTATCGTCAGCTATCCCATAAAATCTAACACATTGTAATTCAAAATGGAAGAGTCACACCTTTTGGAAATGTATTATAAAGGAACAGTATTCTGGATATTGCATGGGAATACATCTATCAGTAATGCAAGAGTCAAGTTTTTCCAACCTTCATTGTAACAATAAATGGATTTTAACAAAAAAATAAAATTAATTAATTTTCAACATCTATGATAAGGATAGCAACTCATCTGAGAAATAATTAACATGCATGTGAAATCACAACAACTATAATTAATTTCTAGCTTCTGTACAAAATGCAGCATTATACTCCCTCCAACGTATTTTGTTAAACCTTCGTTCCTTAATAGGATGTCTGCAAACATGTCCATTTTCTGCAAAGGTGTAAACTATTTTATGGCCTTTTCTATATTACCCTTACTTTTTGAAATAAAATACAATAATACTAGATGAACTCAATAAGTATATAAACAATGCACTCAATAAGTCAATAAAAAGAAAAAGTATAAAAACAATGAACTCAATAAGTCAAATGCCCCTGTTTTAATACTAAAATTCAATCTTTTCAAATTTTGGAGCTGATTAGCATTACAAATATGCTTCTAGCCAAACAACTCTAGATGTTCTAGTATGATCAAACCAAAGGCTCCAACTAGTAGTGGCATGATGTGGTTTCAGCAGTTTTGGAGAAAAGCAGCAGGCATCCTTGGATGGATCAATTAAATAAGCAGAATATCATCAATTCCCACGTCAAAGTTTGGTTTGATATTATTTTACAGAAATTATATGCTTACAGAGAACACTATACCACAAAACAATATCAAATAAGCAAGTTACACACAGAAAATTGAGCTACTTTGAGATGCTAAATTCACCTAGAATTCCACTGCTATCTATATAAAAAGTGATGAAGTACCAAAGAAGAAGTGTCACATTGATGAATTACCTATCTGAAGGGTCTCTCCCAGGCATTTCCACAAAAAGGTCATGATCACATATAATCTGCAAAAATGTAAGCTTGCAGTCATGCAGAACCATTTGGCAAACCCCAGAAAACTTGTCAAGGTACAAGGAAACCTGCAACATACAGAAGAAACTGTGTAAAGAGAATATAGAAAAAGGGCAACAACAAAGTCCACCACTTTCAGGTCAATAGAGCCCTACTGCTTTAGTACAGCTGTACAAATCACATTTTGCATTCCCCTACAACTAAGGTATGTTTCTTTATCAATGTTAATAAGTTGGTGTCATTTGTTAACTCAAAGGTCGTCATGCTTATTGGTCTTCACCTCATCCTAGTAGCTAGCAGAAAGAAAAATAGACAAATATACAAACAGAAAACCCAAAACAAAACAAAATAAAGAGGATTGATAAGGCATGTCTCAAACATTCAATTAAACATCCCAAAAGCTAATCATCAGCCGTATAAGCACACTCTCATAAATACATTCCAGTTTCCCCTATTAAAACAATGTCTTATACAGTAGCAATTTGGAATTCAGCCACAATTTAAATACAGCAACCAAAACCACCAAGTAAAATATGGAGGTGAAATAATGCCAGCACCAGCAAAACAAGGTATTTTGCAGTGCAATTCACACTGAATTGTAACAATGAGTAATACAAGCAGCATATCCAGTGGTGTCATTTGACCCAAGCTACAATATCCGTATTGCATCAACTTTTAGAACAAGACTGCTGGTGCATTCCTTAAGCATGGTAATCCATTTTATGAGAAGTTTGTGACTCTCTCCCTCTCTCTCTCTCCCATTTATTACAGAAAAGTGGATGATAAGTTGGCATTGCTTAAATTCTCCCGAAGTTACACTTTTATCTAATTCTAATTTTCTAAATGATGAACAAAACTAGTGAGTGTTTTTTTTATACGTCACCATGTTTATCATCAAAAAGAGTTCTCAAAATATAGCAGGGCACATTCAACATTCTTGGTCTACGGTAGATTCAAAAGGATCAATCATAAATTCTAACAAATACATATGTGCAACATTAAAATACAGCAGAAAGCATACCAATTCAAAAACTTGGCGAGGTTCAATGATGGACAAAAGATCATAACAAAAGAAGGCTAAACTGCTATTCAAACGTTTTGCCAAGCTCAACCCCTTCTTACAGCGCTCATGCACTTCTGTTAGAAGGCAATCATACAACTGCATTATACATCTAAAGACACCTTCTTTCAATTGCATCGGAGGGATATCTTCATCTGTACCGAAAGGAAAATAATATTATTAAAATAAAATAAAATAAAACTCACTCAAAAATTAAACCAGATTATAAGCTGATTAGAAATGTGACGCTATGATTTGCAGGCAGCAACATGGAATTAAATTGTACGATCAACAAAGAATTTTAAACGAAAGCAACTATATATATAACAAAAGAAGAAATGGCATCCTAACATAGTTCAGTACTGCAATCTATCAAAAAAAAAATGCAGCAAATAGAATGGCAAAAATAACATTTTTTTAACACCGATCAAAGATATGACTCTAAGCAGCAGAAAAGCATATAAATTGTTATTAATATTTACTAAAAACACCATATGGTACCATCACTACGACATGATTCACTTGAAGTTTAGACTATAGACAAAATCCAGTAAGCAAGGATGAGCAAGTCAAACCAATTTTTAAAGGAAATATCACTCCTTTGGACATGGAAACTACTGCCCAAAAACCAAAGAATATGCTTGTTTCCATGATAGATGAATCATTCCAAAATTTATTCATGCTTTATATAATATTAATGAACTCAAATTTAACAAGCAAAATATTATTCAACATACATCTTTAGATTGAAAGCATATCCTATCAAAGGCCACAAAATAAATTTCTTTCCTTTTTTTTGATAGGTAATCAGAAAACTATTATTAATGAGAAAAAAAGGAAAAGTACAAGTTGTTCATGATAATGAACAACAAGAAAAAAAATAACAAACAGCACAACAAAAAGAGTAATCAGGAAACTAAGCTAAGGGAAAACATAAACTCAGAGAGAGAAGAACAATCAGTAAAAGCCCAACAATGAGACCACTCCAAAAGACTACGTTGGCATAAAACCTTTAACTCATCCAACGTCTTCTCATTATCCTCAAAGGAACGACGATTTCGTTCCAACCACACAGTCCACATCAAGCACCTTGGAACCAAATTACATTTTAATAAAACCTTACATGTTAAATTACATTTTTTATATCTAATTTCTTCGATTTTGGACATGTATGCTACTTAGCTAGATAATATTTATGATGAAAGAGGCACAAAGAGATTTGGGAAAATCCCTTCAACCTAAAAAATCCAATTCCTCATTAAAAAATGAGGGACACATCCAATGCACAAGCTAACTTTCACTTGGGAAGCTACACTATTTATTAAGCTTGGTAACCATGCACCTAAGTAGTATTATTAAGCTTTCCAATAATTGAAGCTTGACCAATGGCCTTCTCTCCTACCAAATAACTTCTTAGTAATTCAACATCTACTAAAAATATAAATGCAGAAACAACATGAATATTAGCAAAAGCCATCTTAGGAGATGGCATGAATAAGATTCAGGGAATTCAAAAATACCTGTGGGAAGGTTATGATAGAAAAGACGAGTCTTCTCCAAAGCCATTGACTTAACAATTAGCTCAAGGAAAAACCAAGCCATAGCCAAAACATCATCATATACTGGTCCAACACGGTAGCCTTTAGCCTGCACAATAAAGTTAATACTGTTTAAGAAATGAAAAACAAACAGATATATAAGTAGAAAATACTTTTTTTTTTTTTATATAAGTAATAAGATTATATAAATCAGGAAAAGAGAGTCACCCAAGTATACAAGAACTGCATAATCTAATAAATCAACATTAGAAAATAAAGAAATGTTCCTCATGGCTGTCAGCAAAATCAATTATATATTGGCAAAAACAGGATAGCAAAATCAGGATTTCAGTTTGAATTAATAGGATGACATTGAAAAACAATTATATAATTAATTTATGTAAATATATTTGAATTGACATCTTCACCAAAAATAATTTCTCTTTCCGCTTCTATTCTATCAATCATTTTTCAATATTAATTAAGGATTAGGGTAGAAGTTTTGTAAGTAATTGGCTTAAGAGTGATGGGAGATTGGGAACAGAACATAGAAGTTTGTTTGGCTCTGTTCACTGGAAATAGCTCTCTGTAGTAATGGTAATAAGAAGTTTTTGTCCAACTGCTGTTTTTTTCTTCTTTCTTTTTTTTTTTTGAAAAGTAATTGGTAAGCTATGCATGCATCCAGTAGGCCTTTATATATAAATATATATATATATATATATAAATAAGTAATAAAATGCATCCAATGGATCTAAAAGCCACGACCTTACCCTCCACCCAATCTTATACATAGGGAGGAGGTGTCATTTGAACTAGATTTCATTCGCTGTTAGGCTAAAATTTTAAATCTTGAGAATTACTGGTTTTTGAGAATTTGAATCCACAATAGTAGACTTTATTGTGTTTAAGCATGCTTAGAATTTGAATGCCTTTCGCACTTTCATTACTCTATATTTAAAGTTACACTTTAAATGATGAAAATAATCTTTTAAATTGTTCACTTTGTACTTTTTAAAGTCATAAATTAATACTTTGAAAATTATATGTAATTTTCTTATACCCTCAATCATCAAAAAATCATATTTTTGTTAAATTACTCAAATAATTTGTATAAAGTTCAAATTAATAAGTCTCATATCAGTGATGTGAGAATTAACATTTCTTTGGTAAAATATCGGAGTTGAAATTCTCACATTTCATGAGTACTGTAATTCTTAAGTCCGTCAAAGGAACAACCAAACTATCACAAATTCTCAGAAATTACAATTTTCCAACTTGAAATCCTACATCAAGCACATACCCTAAAAAAATTGATGAAAAACATGTTTGAGAATGTATTTTTGGTCATTTATTCTTGAAAACAAAATGGTGATAAAGTGTTTTGCGTTCAACAATGGGGTTCTTCACTGGGATTTACACTTTATTCAGGCCATACAATGGGAATTGGAGTCCTTGATGACTTTCATGGATACCATTCATGGTTTTAGATTTAGGGGGATTGGGGAGGATAAGATGTGCTAGAAACCTGATAAGAAAAATGACTTCAAGCTTGGTTCTCTTCTGGATACAGCTGCAATCACCAGTGAGCATCCTTCCCCTTGGAAAATCATATGGAAATCAAAAGCTCCTCCGAGAGTAGCCTTCTTTGTATGGACTGTAGCTTTGGGAGTAGATTTTTTTACTATTGACAACTTAAGGAAGAGAAAGGTAAGGATTAAAAATTGTGCTATATGTGTAAGTGCAATGGTGAATCTGTTGATCGCCTTCTGCTCAATTGCCCTATTGCTTCAGATTTGTGGTTAATGATTTTGGTTTTATTTGGACTTTCATGGGTGATGCCAAAATCTGTAGTTGAGCTCTTAGCTTGTTGGCAAGGTCGTTTTGGTTGTCATCGAAATGGTCATATCTGGATGATTATCCCCCATTGCCTGATGTGGTGTATTTGGGGGGAAAGAAATAGCAAGAGTTTTGAAGACATTGAAAGTTATTTGCCTAACCTTAAGTTGTTCATTTTTAGAACATTATTGGATTGGCAGACAGCCATAAGGAACTTTTCTTTATTTTCTACTGTTGATTTATTAGATTTATGCAATTTTTGTAACTGATTGTCTACCCCAGTATATTTCCTGTATACTTGGGTGACTCTTTTTTCTGATTTATATAATCTTATTACTTATAATAATAATAATAATAATAATAATAATAATAATAATAATAATAATAATTATTATTATTATTATTATTATTATTATTATTATTATTATTATTATTATTATTATTATAAAAAATAAAAATAAAAATAAAAAAACTGAAAGCAATAAAAATAGCATGTCTCCAAACTTTCTTGTCGTTGTATTTTAAAAACCAAATAGGGCCTAGCACTTCAGAGCTGTTTAATGATTTGCTGGAAGGTTTTATTTTAAACAGCAACCAATGAATGAATTTAAAAATTTTATCAGGATAAGATTGTGATCCGTATTGCATTTAAGAAACAGGCTTAGGTTTTTATGGCTGTTTGTTGATTTGATGTCAATGTTCACATGTTCAAATTTTTTGTAAGATGCTCATAGACAAAGAAGAGGGAAAAACAAAGATGATCAAAACAATAAACTGAACCATTTGATGTTAATGTTTCCATTTCCAAGCTGACAAAAACAATATACTGAAATGAATCTATTTTTACTTGGTCAAAAGTGGACACCAGGACCAATTTGCAAAAGTGGCATGCTAATTACCATTGCATGTAATTTACATACTACACTTGCATGCTAAATTGTTCCCGTCAATTTAACATTCAGGACATACACTCAATGGCGGTTTACAGAGAATTATATGTTGTCACTTTTGTTTTTTCTCAGTCCCATGCACTTCTTCTATACATCGCACTTAATAGTTACAAGTTCTGAAGTAAATTACCTCACTAGAACTAGCATCGAAGATTAAAGTATGAGCAGTGAGATAGAATTACCTTACTTCGGGCCAAGCTACCCCAGACAGTTGACAAACCAGGATATACTGGTGCTTGACGACCCCCAAAGTCATCAAAAGTATAATCAACATAGTTAACTAGAAAATGATTTCGTTCAGCATCATCAGCCGACTCCTGTTGCACCCTACCAAAAAAGAAAATATTACACACTATTAAATGCTAAATTGGAAATGCAATTGTAGAACTACAGGAAAAAGAGAGCAAAAGAGAGGGTGGCGGGCTGTTAGTTTTTATTTTTGATAAGTAAGAAATAAGTATATTCACAAGGCTACTTTATGCATGAAAAGCAAAAAGCAAACCACAAAATTACAAAGAAAAGAAATAAATAAAGAACGGGAAAAACAAGAAAGAAAATTAATTACAAAAGAGAAGAGAACAAAGGAACGAAGGGAGAGATTCACTAGATGTGAGTTCCCAAGCCCGAGACTAGTCAAATAGAGATCCACTAAAAGAAGCACACAACTGATCTCTGGAGATGTCCAAGTCCTCAAAAGTCCACCGATTACGCTCCTTCCATAGACACCACAATAAACACAATGGAACTAAATTCCAAATATTAGGTGAATGCTTCCCCAATCAATTCCACCAACCAAAAAGCAGACCTTAACCATTCTAGGTAAGACCCACAAAAACCCAAAAGATTGAAAAACAAAACTCCACAACTAATGAGCCTTCTCACAATGAAACAGTAAATAATCCACAATCTCCACACAACAACGACACATAATGCACCAATCAACAAAATCGAAACCCCCCAGTCACAAATTATCACCCGTAAGAATCTTATTCCACGCTACAGTCCAAACAAAGAAGGAGACACGCTGGAGAGCCTTAACTTTCCAAATACCTTTCCACAGAAAGACAATGGAAGAAGAACAGCTTGTCATAATACGTACGAATGTCAAAATCCCCATTAGTCTTCAACTTCATCTCATCCGGTCACCATTATCTGTTAAAGGAATATTGGACTCCAAGATACAATTAAAATCCTCCCAAGTATCCAACTCCCAATCATTAAGATCCCAAAGGAAATGAACATTCCAACTTCTCCTTTCCCCCACTCCCAACCTTAACAAAGAAACTCAACAGAGGCCTCCCCATAAGTGGCAATACCGTACAATCTCGGGAAAGCCAGTTGGAGGGGTTGATCCCCACAACACACATCTTGCCAAAATTTCACTACTCCCCACCCCAACAGCAAAGTGAGTGTTTTTTCTAAAATCCTCCCAGCCCATGCAGATACCTCTCCATAAACCACACCCATGAACACCCCTACCCAATTTAAAAGTCCATCCCCCCCACTCTTCCCCAAACTTCCTCGCTACCACCCTCCTCCAAAGCCGTGTCTCCTCATTCCCAAACTGCCATAGCCATTACCCTAGTAAGGCTTTATAATGTAGTTATTTTCCTTATACCTAACCCACCATTGGCAATAGGCACACACACTTTGTCCTATCCTACCAAGTGAGTCTTATGCAAACTAGTCAAACAAAAAATAAAGAAGAAAATTGAAGATATACACAAAAACTAAAAAAATAAAATAAAAATAAAAATAAAATAAAAAAGAAGAAGAATGGGTGATTGCACACAGCACTCAAGCCCTTCATATTTTTGTTAGCATGGAAGTATTTACATATTAAGTGTTTGCATGGATATACGAATATGCATCATAGTGGCAAAGACCTCAAATTTCTGTATAGGTGTGCATGGTACATAATTCTGACCATAACTGAAATACATACCGAGTTACAATATTAACCATGGCTCTGAAGGCCGCAACCTGAGAGAAAATTAAAAAGAAAATGAGATGGCAACATAGAGCAAAGAGCCCAAGAGAATATCGAAGTGACACTCAAGTGAAGACATCAAGGAAATTATGAAAACCGACACAAGAAAATATGAATATTAAATTCACAAGTACGAAACAGAGACAATAAAAAGCACTAGTAGAAGTTTCCTGAATACCTGTAGGGTTTCTCCACCATTGCCAATAAGATGGAGAAGCATATTCAAAATTGGGTGAAGAAACTGAAGCAAAGCTGTGGAATCAACATTCTTCAAACTGTTAATGGCCTGCACAGAAATCAGTACATATTAGAGTCAAGCCATTCAATAAAGCTGGTCAACCTCTATTATATATACACTAAGAAGCCTGGACATGGACACAGGGCATGGGTATGACACTGGCACTAACAGTGACAAACAGAAATTTTTGAAAAACTAAAACATGAAATGCATGGAATAAGTAATCGATTAACATATTTTTAGGTATATTTTAAGTTTGTTATAATTTTTTTAATATTAAGAATTAAGTTCTAATAAGAAATAAAGGAATGCATCAAATATACAGGACATGTAATAAGCTCTAAAGTTACAATGCTCAATAAAAATTAATAAGTTTGAAAGAGGAAAAAATCTTGACGCTGCCATCCATTCAAACAAAGTTCTGAAAAGCTGCAGTTTCAGATCGAAAATATCCTGTTCACACCCAACCTTTTTTGTCTTTTTTCCTGTTCCCAGTAATCTTGTAAATTACTACTACGGCAAAAAACTTAGGTATTAAGTACAATACAAAGGTGTTGTACCTCCAGTTTACCATTGAAAACACACGTGGCACTCACAAGAGTACAGTACATTAGGTGGGGTACCTCCGGTTACCATTGAAAACATGCCACATGTTGCACACACAAGGCATGCTTACAGCTTGCAACCAACTTTACTTGTCCATATAATGTTCTCTCTCTTCCTTGGTCATTATGAAAAAACAAAATCCCCATTTTGTTCCTCTGTTACTGTCAAACCTCAATCTCACTCCAACTGGAAATACCACTGAATCTAATTTCAAAATTGATCCTGGCATCAGCTCTAAGGGCTCATGACAGTGGATGGCAATGTCATCCAAAGCCTTCACAGCTTTTGCAGCATCACCATGCATATTGATGGCAGACTCTTTACTACTGTTCAAAATGAGAAACAGACTGTCAATGAGTTTGGATAAGCACTGATCTAACTGTTTTGAGCGCCAATGAGTGCAGATCGAGAGAGAGATTACATTGAGGGTAAAACAAGCTGTAGACTCTGGACAAATTTTTTAAAAAAAGAAATTGCTAGATGCACAACAGACACGCAGGCAGCTGTGTCCCCAACATGTCCAACAGAAACATACCTGGGTTGTTGGCATGTAGGAGCTTCCTTGTTTCTACACAGTATTTGTATATCTGTTCTATATTATAGAAGTTGGGTAGCATGTCACACAACGGCACAACCACCCATGCCAGACCCAAGCTGCTGATGTCATATACTACATCTAAGTGACTCAGACTTGGATCCCAACCATTAATCATGCTCTGATGATTCCTGTCTCCTTTAAACTCAAGGACACATACCTATCAAAAAATAACTCAAGGACACAGATGCATGGCCCTATAGAACAGATCATGTAAGGCTGTAAGTCTCTATATAGCAACAGTATTTGTGAATGTATCCTAGCCCAGAGGCAGGGTTAGCAAGGTCTATCCATTGCGAGCTTCGATGCTGCCCATTAGGTTTTTCGCAGACATTTTGGGACCTGCTTGAGAACTGAACAGTCCAAACTAGCCCTTCACTGCATCTTTTCAGCGATAGGGTCAGCATCAGGCAGGCAGCCGTATTTTGAATCCCATCCCAATAAAACCTTAAACAGATACAGTAGAGTACTAGCCTAGACTTACGAAGACACATATCCAGGTAGTTTTCTACCTCATTTGGTTTTAACATTAATTGGAGAAGCAGGAAAAACAAAAATAAAAAATAAAGAAAACCAATAAGGGAAACATATGGCACAAAAGTAGCACACGACTCTTCAAGATGTTGTATTTATGTTGTTGGGAAAAGGAATTTCCTTCAGGAACAAAGAGGTATAAGAAATACATAAGAAAATAAATAGATAATAAATTTTAAAAAAGGGGGGAGTTTTTGAAAAAGAATGAAACATATGATTATGATGATAAACAAAAAGCCTAAAATACTGAAAAGATTAAAGCATAAATTCAAACAATACCTCCAGAAGTTCAGAACCCCAAGGTGGGCTTGTTCGCAGCGTGTGTCTGTCATATTCAAGAAAAAAGTCTCTAATGCGCTCGTTGATGGGGTATAAAGATGAACAAAGTTTTAAACGCAGTTTAAAGACATTTTTTCCATCTTCCAAATAATCCAGCCTCTCCTAAAAAAATATGAAGATAAAAGGCAATGTCAGGTCAGAAAACCAAACATCTAAATGCTGAATCACTGTGGAGTTATAAGTTCAAGATAATAATTACAAAATAATACAAATGATTCCATAACAGGAATAATTTTTTGCTTATGTAAACCCACTGCCAAACAAAAAAAAAAAACAAAATTAGAAATAAAATTATTAAAAAAAAAAAATCCAAAGAGATGCCTTTTGTTCATCCATGCCCGTGAAAGCCAACAAGTAACTGAGAAATTTAGCACTCTAATAAACAAGAATGAAATCAGTATAAAACTTTGTGAGTGTGCATGTATGTG
The DNA here is from genome assembly GCA_023621385.1 of Quercus gilva. NCBI lineage: Eukaryota > Viridiplantae > Streptophyta > Magnoliopsida > Fagales > Fagaceae > Quercus > Quercus gilva. The sequence goes on along the minus strand of CM042476.1, from coordinate 90,475,165 downwards.
TGTGTGTGTGTGAGAGAGAGAGAGAGAGAGGGAGAGAGACTCAACAGTCAGGTGTTTACTTTGTAATCATTAACTAGCCTAAGTTTGATTTGCACCCAAAGTATGAACTAAAACAAAGAGAAAAAAAAAATGCAGGAAAACAGATGAATGTTTAATTTAACAAGTAAAATGTTCTATATAAGCGCACAGAAGAAAAGGTTCGATGGAACATACCCTTCCCGTGTCCTGGAGATAATGTGGAACCAACTCCTTCATAATTGGCAAAGAAATTTCAGATCGCAACCTGAGCAGAACCATATCCATTATAGCTTCTAGATATCAATTGACCAGTAATTACTAATTACACTAGTACTAAATTTATAATTGTGAAACAAAGGATAAAAATGGTCACAAAATCAGAAAAATTGCATCATTTAGTCCGTTTCTACAACTGAAAAATTAACAGGAAAGAATGCTTACAAAGCATGGATCTGTTTATGATCGCATACTTGATGAAGTTTTAACATCAAATACAATTCCAAGAGAGGAAACCAATCCTATGGGAAAGGATCAAGTTGAGAAAATCACAATTTATTGGTTCACTGGCTAGCATGCCAGCAGCATCTTTTTTAAGTGAACCCACAGCTTACATTCTCACTTCTCAGGAAGGTTGAGTTACTGCATTAGGAAGCCCCCTTTAATTAGACAAGAATGTGACATGTACTCCCTTGAAGATGTCACAGAAGGATTTTGAATTCATTTCATTATTCTTGACTTGACATCTAATTCTCTCTGTTTCTCTTTTACCCAGCTCAAATAATAGTAAAACGGAGCACAGAGCCATACACAATAGTCAATTGCTAACAAGCATACAAAACCTCCTTTTTTTTCTAAATGCATTCCCTATGCATTTTCCTGGTCATTAACCTCTTACAAATATACCTGATTCCAAGGTAGATACAATTAATTCAACTGATATCAAGTCTACAGGTATTTGCTATTAATTGTTATTTAGATAATTATGGCCTGGTAGTTCATGCAGCATTGACAGACAAGATATGGCCAATGAAATCACTTTTTAGCCACCAGAAAGGCAGATCACATGTGGCTACCCAGTAATTCCAAGGCTATGCCCAAAATTTAGACAAAGATAAGCAGCTGCCACAATCAAAAGTAGATATAAACATGAGACAATTAATATAAGTGTCTGTTTAATGAATTATTAAAGAAACAGCAGCCATATGAAAAAAAACAAAAGACGAGATGGACTCTTCTAGCTACTAGGAAGATCAGATTTCAAGGAAAATACATACTGAGCATGTGTAGATAATGGAAGTGATGCATATCCAACAACCACCTGGAAAACACATGGACCAAATAATCATTTCATTGAAGTAAATATGATAAAACTGAAGAAGCCTCACAACACAAGCCATATAAATACAAAAATCAAGTAAAGAAGATATGACAAAATAAAGCAGTAGTCTGAAATACAAAAACACAAACAGAACTCACTGGCTTTGGAGCTTCTAGTTTTGTCTGAAGATCAATATGGAAGAATGTGAATAAAAGGTGATGTGTTGGCGTCCAGATAGCAGGGAGGGCAATTTTAACCTCGTCATGGTAAGAAAGCACTCTAGCCCCAACAGCAACTTGCGTGTTAACCCACTTCTGGAGTGATGCACCTAGCTCCCTCGGATACATTGCCTAGTCAAATTAGTCATCCATGTAAAACAATATGACATTTAGAAAGCATACTGCTTTGACTTATCACACAGAGGGACCTATCAAAAAAAACTTATCACACAATGGGGGAATAAGCGTACTGCTGTGAATACATAACAATTGGCAGATTTACCTCTAAAGGCTGTCTACGAATATCAGCATCATCCTCTCTCAGCTCAACCCGTATGAACAAATTTCTCTTCCGACTTAAACTAACCGTCAAGGGATATACATACAGACAATGAAAAAGCTGCAGGAAAGGTTCATTTCTCGTTGTTGTGCGGAAGTCAAAAGCTTGGAACTGCAAGTTAATCATATAGTTATTTTGGAAAATTATAAGCACAAAAAGAACATTAACCGGACACATTATTAAATGTCAACTGCTATTCTGCATGTTACAATTTTCAGAATACATATAGCGTTACAAGGATAAGTAACATTCATTCAAGAACAATGAGCCAACTGAAGCACATTGTTTGAGAGGGTCCACTGAATTAGGGTATATTCAATTTGCATACAGTTCGAAAATGTGGACCCTCTGATCTATTCCCCTAAACATTATTCTTGAAGGGATGGTTAAAATTGATGTACATGGATAAAGAACTGACACTCATACTATAAATTAAAATTCATGGGACCTTAAATCCAATCCTTTCTCAAAGAAAAAAAAAAACCAAAACTGAATTATAGCTATAAGATCTTGACACTATTGACAAAACATTGATTAGGTATAGAAAATTCAATGCTATGGTGTGCTGCTATGCACTCCGCAACCCTCCAACTTTACAAATTTTATAAGACCCATTTGGGACCACAATCCACCATTGATCTTATATTGACTAAATCTTATAGACTGATACTCATTAAGTGATTAAATTATTAACCAATATTAGTAATTAGTCATAGGTCAGTATGACTACCGGATATTCAAGAAAGGATATTGCATTAAAGTACTCGTATCTAGCTAATCCACAAAATAAAAAGTACCTGACTTGCAATTTTAAGTGGCTCATAAATTTTATATGAATTATATAAAAAAAATTATTTCAATTTATATGTTTGTTTCATTACTTGATTATTTTATTTCCCTTTTTTTATATATAGGTAAGATAGAATTTCAACTTCTGGCGTCTGCTCCATGATAACTCTTTTTTATCAAGCCAAGATACCAATTGATTTTTTGTGTAGGCAGGGTTCAAGCCTCAGATCTCTTATTTCAAATTTATCCAAAAAAAAAAAAATTAAAGTGTGCTTTACTTCAATTAAGCGCTCGCTTGCGGTTTGCACCTAAGTTCCAAAAGGCCTTTGTGCTTAGGTGCTCCCCACACTTTACCAACACTGGACCAAGCGCCCAACTCCATTTTGATTACACTACACTAACTAGTTCAAAAAAGCTAAATAATAAGAAGTGACAGGAAATATAATACTCTAAACAAAGTGCCTAACAAGATAGGCTCACAATTCAGACCCTAGAAGGTTGGTCACCTGTTTAGGCATAAAAAAGGACTATATTGATAATAAAGAGACTACTATTATCAACATCCACCAAGATACCAAAAGAAAAATATGTGAGGCATAAAGCTATTTTGTTCTAGACAAATGATTGTATAATTACTATAATAAATAAATATCAACACTTGCTTCAATTAGAACGCTCGTTCTTTGATCATTCACTACTCACTCATCTTTGTACGTTATTTTTCATTATCTAGTCATAGACTTCAAATATCCCAACCAGCAATTAGCTGAGAGTAAAAATTGCAGATTAGCTCACCCCATTTCAGCTTTAAATGCATCTGCAGCCTGTGCCTCCATTACAATACAATGGATCTATATAAATTTTTTTTACATATAGAGTATGCTTATATTCTTTGTTTTTTATATAGGCAAACACCACACATGCACCCATAAAGGATAGAACCCATAGTCTCACCCTCCAGCCCTTGTTTACCATGGGACCAGATACAATTTGGTCCAAAGACTATTGGCTTCGTTTTCCAAAAAAGAAATTGAAAAATCAATAATGAATAGATCCACCAAACACCAGATAGATGAGGACAAACAAATATTTTAATACAAGACGGAAGTAATAGGTTGAGAACAACTACATTCACCCATGTTTAAAAGCATGCAATCGGGGAAACTGAACCATAAAAAATAAGTTAAAAATAAATAGGAAACCTGATGCATGCATCTAAACCACAAAAACCTTCATGGTGTATTCATGGCATTTCAATCATGATGAAACAGCTGTGAATTTTCAGATGGACTCACTCAATAAAACCAAATGGACAGGATCCTAGTTTGTACAAGGGCATTATACTTACATCATCAACACTGAAATCAGCATTTCCATGCAAATTCAATCCATTTCCAGAAATTTCTTTCCCATCATATAAATTCCACTTTGAGTTACTACTCTGAGGCCCATCAGAACCATTATTGGTGAACTTTCTGAATGTGGAATCAGCAATGCGGTCCCCCAGGTCAATGGAATCATTGGTCACACTCCCAGCTTCTGATATATTGTCCAAGTCAGCTTGGCCAATCTGGTGCTTCTCAATTTCCAGTCGCAAAACACCTTTCACAGGTTTATGAACCTTCCGTTTTGGATCCTATGTATACCCCAACAACAACAACAACAAAAAAGGTTATTGAGCAGTATATTAACTAAACTTTTAATGATAAGTGAAAGAGAAGACTTCACATGCTCACATTTAGGGGGAAAAAAAAAGGAAGAAGAAGAAAATAATAGAGATGCCTACAGAGTATCCATAAATATTCACGTCCAGCAATGAACTAACATACAAATGATCAATTGAAAAGGCAAGCCCACTATGGACTCATTCATCATATATTGATGCTAGACTAAGTCATGTCTGGCTCTTAGCCTCTCACTCTTTTGTGATTGGTAAGTTACACACATCCTATGGATCTTGAACTCACAACCCTACCCTCCATTCCATTATTGGGGGAAGAGGAAGTGTTGTTTGAGCTAGAGCTAGAGCTTATTGGCACCTAGCCTACCACTTTCCTCATCTATGCAATAATTTGAAGCTTAGCTACTAAGGTAACTTCCTCTGGCTTTTGGCTAGCATCAAATGCAGAATTTAGCAACTAAAACTTTTAGTGGCAATATATTCGTTAGGAGGAAGAAGATGATGATGAAAAGTACCCCTTATGCATTCTCTGGAATTTAAAAAAGAAAAGAAATAATAATGGATAATTATCACATTCAAGTGATACACTAATCCTCTCAGGGAGCAAGATAGTGCAGAGCACCACCTTTTTTGAGAAAGGGGTATAGGAACTTTCCTTGGAGATCAATTTGGCAAGCCAAAGTCCCTGTGCAGAATTCTTTGCTTGGACAGCTACAAAAGGAAAAATTCTAACAACTAATTAGTTTGGATTGGTGTTGCATGTGCAAAGAAAATGGAGATTCACCAAATCATACTTGTCTTGATTGTGAGGTAGCACTTGTTTCTCTTCTTTATTTACACCCCATGTACATGTGTAGTGCCCCTTTTGCACCCTTTAATCAAAGTTCTTATTTTCTGGTCAAAAGAAAAAAGATATTATTTTACCTATCCAGAGAAATAGTCTGGAAAAATCAAGCTATTTTAGCAGGTCCAGAACTTAGTTCTGTTATGCTTGATGTGGACTATTTGGCATGAACACAATCAGCGTACATCAAGGATGCGGAAAGTACAGGGACTCAGTTGTTAGAGATGTTTACTAGTTCTTTGTTCGATTTGCCTCACACGTGGGGGGTTCACTAATAGTACTTCTATTGTGGAGTTTATAGATTTGTTGCCTTTTTTCACATAATTTTTATTGTTGTAATTCTATGGGCTTCTTTGTGTCCATTGTTCATTAAGTAGTCTTTTTTCAATAAATTGATTATTACCTACCCAAACGAGAGAGAGAGAGAGAGAGAGAGAGAGAGAGACAGGTTTCTTTCAGTGGGCTCACCCATGGCAGGTTACATGTTGACAAGTTCCTTGGCCTTTATGATAGAGTACAAATGATATCTGGAATATTGCAATGGATCTAGAGAATCTATTTTTCAAGACTCCAGTATCAGCAAATCTAAAGAATGAAGCTCAGAAGAACAACATGCAGGCACACTCGCATGTCTGGTTCTGCCCAGGATTTTACCTAATAACCTTGCTTCCACTCACCACTAGTGAACTAGTGAGCACGTCCCTATCATTTCCCATATATTCTAGAGTAATCTTTTAGGAGGTTGGATTTAACATATTCCAGCCATATCCTTCTCATATATTTGAACTTAAGTCATTCCAAATCAGTAGTTAAAGTTGAACAACAAGGGTTTCAAATCAAGTATCAAAGCATAGCTGTGAAGTCCACCTGATTCCTTAGTGATAACATAAGATGCCTAAGGGCAAATCAAGGACAAAACTAAACAGAGACCCAAACTTTATGTAATATATCAACGAGAATAATAACAAGACAGCTAACCAACATGCAACATCACTGTTTGAAAAAAGAAAAAGAATATGGCAAAGTGGCGATAGGAGTTACGGGAGGCAAAGTACATAAAAAAAATTAATAGCAGGCTATAAATCTTAGGGAAGCTGTACACGGACAGTCAGAATAGGAGGTGGACATAAAGTTCAAAATGATTTAAGCAAGTGAATGACACCAAAAATTTTGCCAATGCATCATGGGGGGACGATCAATCAAAGGCCAAGTAGTTTAAATCAATTCATTAGCATATAATAATGTTAGCTATAATTTCATGTATTATTTCTAAACACCATAGATAGGAACCTTAAAAACCTACAAGAATGAGACCTCAAAAATACAAATAAATCTCTTCCTACCTGAAGCGAGTCCTCAGTATAGCTTTCTTTAACTTTACTCAAGTTTGAAATTTCAACAATGACAGAGCTTCCACTTGAATAACCCAGCTTTCCATCTAATGTGATCTTTGTACTGGGCTCAAACACACCCTCATGGGAACTTGAGCCAGATACACTAGGAGCAAGAGGGCTGCTGGGGGAAGCAGACCCTCCAGTAGCTGCGCCAATGCTGTTATCAAATAACGAAACCATAGCCCAGGCAAAGGATTCTCTGTAAGGCATGATTTGAGACCACACCTGCAGTTTCTGCCTTTCTCTCTCAGACAAATGCCCCTGTTCAGATAGGATAATACAATGAATTTACAAAAACAGAATAATTCAATCAAGCAAGCAATGAAAAGAATAAAAATTTGTATCAGATTATTGAAAGTAAGGAAAAGAAAAATGCCATCAACAACACACACACACACACGCACACACAGACTTTTGCAAAGTCATTTCAAATAATTCACAGAGAAGTGTATTCAAGGTGTCATGACATCCAGGACTGAAAAGAGTGATGATCAATACAAATGCCAAGATCAGGTTGAAACCCAGCAGGTCATGGGGAGACCAGAGCCAGCCTATGATGCACAAGTACGGATACGAGTATTGGTACTATACAGGTACGGGTACAGGAATACAACATTTCTTAAAAAACTTAGGATACGATACTTAGGGGATACGGCAATTATTTAATTAATTAATATTTTTTTAGGTATATTTAAATAATTTTGGACATAATTTTTTTTTTTTTTTTGATAAGTAATAAAGATTGGTTGATATATAAAAAAAAAAAAAAAGACACCCAAGTACACAGGGAGGGGTGTAACATATCAAATACAAAAATTACATAAATCAAGTAAATCCAAAATTGAAGAAAAATGTTGGTTTCTCCACGCTAAGAACCAGTCCAATAAGGTTCTGAAAAATAGAAGCTTGAGATCAGGCGTAGAACGTTCATTGTCTTCAAAACACCTACTCTTTCTTTCCTTCTAAAAACACCACATCAAACAATGAGGAACAACCATCCATATATCTCCATTACGATGGCGACCAAATTGACCTTGCTAGCAAGCAAGAAGCTCAACAACAGACATTGGCATAACCCAACAAACTCCAAATAAACCAATAACATGTTGAAAAAATATCTAAAATTAATCTAAAGGAAAATTAAAAATTAATTAATAAACATAAACACTACTTTAAAAAATAATAAATTTAAAACTATATACAAGATTTTTTAGGAAAAAAGAATATATAAAAACATGATAAAAATTATATATAAGACTGTAACATAATAAAAAGAATATTAGGCTTATGCAGTAAAATGTTTTTTTATATTCAATTTTCAAAATCCATTGAGTGCCGAGATGATGATGGTGCTGTCTTTTTTGGGAAAAAGAAAAGAAATAAATAAATGTACTCTTTGGGAATAGTTGACAGCTGGACTTTTTATTATAGCTGTATTCGTTGGGAATACACACAATACTATTTGAGCCAAGGCACATAAAACAAAAACAAGAAAAAGTTGGGAATAAGGAGAAAGACGAAGAAGCAGGAGCAGGGAGACGATGAGGGGATGGGAACCTGGACCTGCAGTGACCTGCAACAACCTCCGGTGGACCTGTTGCAGTACTTATTTCAACCCAAATCTCTGTTTTCCATTTTTTTTCCCTATTCTTTCCTCTCCCGTGTCCGGGATGTAGCCTGCCATATCATGGACATATCTGGGCCATACCCAGAATAAAAAAAACATTTTTTTTTTCTTTGATACGCTCTGGCTACATTTGTACCTGAATCCAACCCATATCCGTATCCGATACATATCGAAAACGGGTACGAAGCCAAAATTCACGTATCCATGCTTCCCAGGAGCCATGCTTCCCAGGAGCCAGCACTGGCACAGTTGGTGGTAACTCTAGCCCCAACTTCATAATCACATCAACGACCAAGAATTCTAACAAAGGTTAACAAAATTAAGCAATTTGTTAAATACAGACAAGGCATTAATTTCTCTAGATGTCAACAGAACCAAAATTGAAAACAAAAAAAAGTGACAGAGAATGGACATTTTCCATTTGAAGAGAGAAGAAACAAAAAAAAGGCCCACCAAGAATGTTGCCGACTGATAATCCACACAAATATCAAATTTCAGTTCATTAAGAAACAAGTTGATGGCAACTAGTAAGAATGGAAATTTAAAGATTTATATGGATATACCGGTTCTTTACGTGAATAAACAGAAGATGTAACTCCGCCTTCTTCAGTGGCATGCCTTTCTAACTGGATTAAAAGACAAACTGATGCTGATGGAGCATCCAAATAGAAGATTACTCGTGGTTCATAACAAAGTTTTTCCTGGAAATGGAATCAATGAAAAAACATTTCCTTGGTCATGATGTAAGCAATACTTAATTCTATTTGCTAAAATAAAAGGATATAGAAAATTTTTGGACAAATTAGTGCCAGATCGGTCTTACACTTACATCCTGCATTTCAGTTGGTAACACACGAAAATGGAAATCCTCAGACAACTTTTCTCTTCTCTCCTTATTATATAAGCATATTGTACCATAGAATGGCTCTACAAGAGAGAGAATCAAAATTCAGAAGTCTTAAGATGGCTTAAACCAATAAATCAACTACAGTAACATAACAATGATAAGATGAAGCGACTACCAGAAGACTGCAGTACCAAGAGCAAAAAACTCACCTAATAATCCCGCTTGAAATGATAGGGACTGAACCTTGACAGAGATCTTCAATCCACTAAGGCCATCCAAAAATGAAACAAAGAAAGAGAAACAGAGAGTTAATTACGAGAAGAAAACATACTTATAATAAAAACTTCAAGAGCAGAAATGCAGATTCTACTCCGTAATAAGACTTTAAAACTGCGTCCTTTTCAACAAAAACACAATAACCAAGACTTAGTCCTAAATAAAATTTCTGTACTCCTATGGCTAGGAGAAGAAAAAAAGAGGTGGCGGGCATACTGTGAAAGAGGAGCTTCTGAAATCCTTTGACCAAATATCATCGACCTCTCATTTTCCCAATCAAACGCTGGTTCATACGCAGGGAGGGGAGATGGGCCAAAATGCTGCAAATTAATCAATAAATAAAAAATTTAAATGAAACCCTGGAAAATTTACAAGATATAAAAAAATAAAAACTAGAGTAGCATGCATTTCACCAAATTCCTAAAAGACATAAGAAAATAAATACACCAGTGCTACATTTGTTCTTAATAAAACAAAGAGAGACAAATGAGTACAACCTTTGGAATAGACACATCGGAGGTCGCCTCAGCAAATTGCCTTCCTGAGGTACTCGGAAGGTCATCATCAGTAGTATCTTCCGCCTTTGTTCGCCTTGCATTAGCAAGACGCATTTCTGCAAATGTTTCAAAACAATTTCACAAAACACTCGGCACAAATTTCACACAAACATATAATAATTCCCTCCTAACCATCCACGTTTTTCGAACCGCTCAGATTACTTGCACAATAAGCAACATCTTAAATTAAAAATACACTTCATTTTAGTCCATCAACTTTGATCAATTGTCAATTTAATCCACAAAGTTTAAAAACTTGTCATTTCAATCCACTAAGTTTTAAATTTTTCATATTAGTCCATTAATTTTGATCAATTGCGTCCGCCAAGTTTAAAAATTATCATTTTTTCTAGCTTAAATTGAAAATGTGAAACAACGTCGTTTTAAAGTGAAATGTTTGCCTTTGTTTTTTACCAATCTATTTATGTCAATAAATATCTCACACAAATTTCCTTTAACTGTTGATTTTTTTTTTTTTTTTTTTACTTTTTACTATAACATTCATTTCAATAACTATCTCACACAAAAATTCAAATATCATAAATTTAAAAAATAAATAAATAAATAAAATATAATAAAATACCAGTCTCAATGTCAGTATCGGGGCCTTCATAAATCTGGTTGGAAAACGACGGCGTTCCAATGGTGTCGTAGTGGCCGTACTTGTTGTCGTCTTTAACCCAATCCGCCGTGTAGCATTGTACCAGTTCGTTCAGATGCGGCCACTGCTCCAAATTCTCATCGAACTTCAACAAAACAAAAAATAATAATTAATTAAATTAAATTAAACTATTATTCTTTTTTTTCTTTTTTGTGTGTGGAAATGGAAATGCCATTGGAAATGCGATGAAATTACCTTGTTGTGCCACTTGGTGGTGGCCGGAGTGGAGTCGCGGCGGTGCCGGAGCTGGAGCATTGTTTGGGTCAGATCTAGGGTTTAGTTTTAGAGCTGAAAGTGGAAATTTTTTTACGGTTTTGGGTTTTTGGGGAATGGAAATGAGGAGAGGTTGAAGTTGGGGGAAGGGAAGTAGTAGTGTAATTGGGGAGGGGGGGGGGGGTAGTGGAAGTAGTTGGATTTGTTTTTGTGTAAAGTAAAAGGAGTTTGCGTATTTGGTAGATCTAAAAGCAAAGTCTAAGCTAACAAAAATTATAATATAGAAGAGAGAGAGAGAGAGAGTGTCTGTGTTGTACAGAAGTCAAAATAGAGTCCAAAGAGAGCAAGCGCCAGAGTGGAGAGAGAGTACGCGAGTAGTAGTAGTAGTGGGGGTTGGGGTGAGGTGTCTTTCTTTCCTTTCCTTTTCTTTTGTATCGGACCCCTGGTGACCCGGCATGTTACTGTATCTTCTTTTTTTTTTTTTCTTTTTTTTTTCTTTTTTTTTCTCTTTTTTCTTTGGCTAAATACTATTTTTTTCATATTTTTTTGAGAAATGCTACGACCTCTACGGTATTTTTAGAATATTTTTATAATAAATCTTAAGTGACAAATTATTACTAATTTTTTTTTTATTAAGAACTTACTAGTTTTTAATTTAAATCAACTACTAAAATAATTTTCTTACCTACTAGTAATAATCAGTAACAACCAGCTACCTAAAATTTATTATGAAAGTGTTGTAAAAAATACTGTAATTTAAGGTCACTGTTAATTTAATTCTTAATTTGTAATATTCAATTTGATCTCGGATAGTTGAATAAGATATTTAGAGTTCAATCTCCTCCTACAAAAAAAGTTATTAGTGTCTTAGTTTGATGATAAATAAAGAGTTATTATTATAATCGAACGCCATAATTTGAAACTCAAAAAAAAATTACCCAAATTGATTGTTACCAAAATATAGGAACAAAATTAACAATAACCTTAAAATGTAAGGACCAAATATCCAAACTTTGGCTTTTGGTTATTTTGCTTCTAAGAAAAGAAAACCCAGATTTTACTTTTGTGCTGTGGTATTGCCTTTTTTATAAGAATTATTAAAATTAAAAATTTTGCTTTTTGTTTCTTATCTAGTAGTAATAGACAATGTTCTAAGAAAAATAGTATATACAATCTTCTAAGAAAAAAGTAGCAATAGACAAATAGTATATACAAGCTTCTAAGAAAAGCTAGGGCTTTCTTTTGTGGTTATTGACAAGAAAAAAAATAATTGTTCTAAGATCAAATCATTTACTACAATCTATTAAAGTGGTCGACTCAACTATAAATAGTAGAAAAATATTTTCATATAAACTCACCATTTTTTCTCTACAACTTATAGTCAACCACGTTACATTGAAGAGCTAGAATTAGTGTTGTTCATGGGTGAGTGCATGTTTGGGCCAACTTATTTATTGTTGATTTTTATTTATGTGAGACAAAAAAGTGATTTTAGCAACTAAGCCAGTTGAAAAAACTCACTACTTCCAAGATGAATGATATAAATGAGCTTGTTGATCGAAAAAACTGTTCAAGCTAACCATTGGATTTAGTCAAAACCAGCTAAAAGCCTAAAACTTCATGTTTTTTTATCAGCAGAGTTTGCAAGCATGACTAGTTAATAACTTACTGAGCGAGTTGGTCAACAGCTAGAAATGGGGCTAATTGCGAACACAATGGCATAGTAATGGTAGTGGTCGCAATGGAGAAGAGAATTAATAGGGCTTTTCTTAAGGACAACTAGTTGATAAACAAAATTGTTGGAGAAAGCGATATGTCACTAGAGACAACTTCCATAATCCATTTCTAAGGCCTAACGGCTGAAATAATAATATTGCAATCTGGGTCACTTAGGATTATCCAATAGGACCAATAGTCAAATATATGCTCAAGTAGTTAGTCGGTTTGGGTTTAGTGGCTTGAGTTTTAATCAACCTAGTACTTGATAAAATAATGGTCAGGTTTAAGGATTTAAAAAATTACTAAAACTAAAACCTCAACCAAATCGAGCCAGATAGGCAGATACAATGATCGGGCTCAAGCAGTTCCTATCTCAACCAAACCTTAATGTATGTGACCAAAAAAATAAATTATAAATTTATCCAACCTCCCCATATACTATATCAGAAAGTTGTGTGGATTTCATATTTTTAGCACCTGCACAATAATTCATGTGATTTGGGATTGATTTAATCACGTTTTTTATCACTTTGTGAGGTTTTTGCCTTACGAGAGGTTTTCTTCATTCGTCTACAAATTACCATGTTATTTATTTTCCGCTGCATATTAATTATTTGGTGATTTGTTGGTGTCTCCACGATTTGCATATAATTCGACTTAATTAATCAACTTTAGTAATTGAATTAATTTACTGAGGTCAATCTATTTTAATCCAACATAGTGTAATTTTACTTGGTATAATTAAGAGGTTGCTTTCATGGGTAGAATAGCAAGTTAGCCATACTAGCTAGTTTTAGAGAATCTCCAAGAGAAGAGGCATATTTTTACCCAATTTGGAGAGTTCAAGCCACATTTTTTGTTTTACTTACTTATTTTTTAAAATATATTTTTTAATAGGCTCAATATTCTTACTCTATCTCATTTAAATAATATTTTTTCTTTATTTTTTTTAATCTTATTATGAGAAAAGAGAAACTATATTTAACTCTTTGCGCATTCATAGTGGCTCTCTTGGTCAAGAGAGCCATCATTCATGAGCAAAAAACTCTCTCCTTTTTAGAGAAACCAATGGAGGAATGTTATATGGTTTTATTCTCTAAATTAGAGAGGACTTTGTTAATATAGTATATGTTGGAGATGATCTTGTATACATTTACATGGCTTGATCACAAATAAAAAATAAAAGGAGTAAAAGAGTACACCTAATGGTTCCTATAAACAGAAGTATTTGATAAAGAAATAATTTTGAATGTTAATATATTTAAATGACTTGAATAAAACATGAAAGAGTAAATTTTTCTAATGATAAAATTTATGAATGGATTTAAGTTTTATTAATATCTAGTTTTGAAATTATTAGTTGTAAGATGTTATTTTAAATCTAGAACATCATAAGTGTTTAGTTTGGTCCTTACAAATGAAATTTATAATGGATTGTTAAATTTATATGAAGTAATTTATATTAGTGAAGTAACCAAGTTAAATTTATATGAAGTAACTTGGTGCACAACTAACCTACTAACCTGTCAATACCGACCGACCTAACCCGGTTTTTAGAGATTGGTGAGTTGGCCTTGGGTCATAACAATTACAAACCTGCCTAACCTGACCTGACCCAACCCGACCCACCTATATATTTAAATTTTAAATTATATATATTTTAATTTAATATATAAAATTTTTTTTTTGAGAAACAAACACACGCACACACACAGGAAAGAGGGAAAGGGGTTCTAACATAAAAGCACACCACAACTTCACTCAAAAGCCATGGTAACTTTTAAAAGAGGGTGTGGCAAGTTATACTACACACAACACACTCTCTTAAGCAATGTGGGACAATTACCCATTCCTTTTTTTCTTTTTCTTTTTTTGAGAAACAAACACACACACACACAAGGAAGAGGGAAACGGGTTCTAACACAAAGGCACACCATAACTCCACTCAAAAGCTATGGTAAATTTTAAGGAATAATGGGGCAAGTTATATTATACACAACACACTCTTTTAAGCTCTAATATAAATTACATTTGAATAGTAAAACTAAAGGTAAAAAATTTAAACAACCTATTATAAATTTCATGAGAGCTATCAAAAGTTACGTGAGAGCTATAAAACTAAAGGTAAAAAATAACTTGTCCTTTTCAAACCTAACCAAGAAGGCAAGAACATTTTGAATAGCAACATTTGGAATTTCGTAAATCCTATAATCACTCACCCACATTGAGGGTGATAATATTAATGTTATGAGCAAACTCTCTCTACCAACTATGGATTATTCACACTTGGGCATACTTTGCAAGAAAAAAGACATTGGTGGCTGATCTTCACAATAACTATTTCTAATGTGTCTGGCGATTTGGTAACTCAGTGGCACACTCTTTAAATAAGTTTGTTAGTTTATCTCTAATGATGTAACTTGGATGAAAGATCCTCCTCCTCTTGCCTTAGAGGCTCTATTCTTTAATGTAAATGTTTCTCTTTTGTAAATGTAGTCTTTTTACCCTTAAAAAAAAAAAAAAAAAAAAAAAAAAACCCCTCAAATTTGCTAAGTTTCACTTTCACATGTCAAGAGTAGAACTTTATTCAAATACCAAAATTGGAGCTAGATGATCCACCCGATAGAGAGAATATTGATTTATGTCGTTATTGTTTTTATTTTTTCTTTGCACGTAAGAAGGTAAAACAAATAACACTTATTAGAGCATGTACCCACAATAAATCAAATGATGCAAAAATTGTCACAATTAACAATAAATTTTTTTAAACCCTATTTTCCTCCCCCTATTAGTGAACTTAATCGTGATTGATGCACTATAAAATTAGTGTTAATAGTGAACTTAGTGAAAGTAATGTTATTCTAATCGGACTTGACTTCAATCCAATGCACTAAAGCATTGAACTCAGGCTTTACCCATTTTAATTACAATTTATCATTCAATACATTGTAAAAAACTTTACATCTCTAGCATGACACTATTTCGTGTGATCATATTTACCCTCACTTCACACTTCTATTGAAGAGCAACTGCCAAAACTTTGCATTGTAGGGGTTTCGAATTCTATTACCCCTACATGTCTTAAGTGCAATTCATTAGCTTGAGAATATCAAAAGTCTTCAAATAGTTGATTTGAAAAAGTTGAAACCCTTCTTATTGGATGATCATGATATCTCTCAAATATCGAAATTCTTAGATAGTTATAGTAATGGCTGCTGTTCACCCAGAGAATATTTGATTCAAATAAATTGAGCCAATATATAATATAAACTAAAAGAATTCTTTGTGTTACATGTTTTAAGTGCAATTCTTTAACTCCCTTGAAAGTTTAAATCAGCAGAAATCAAAATTTTGAAGCCACTAAAAATATCAATTCTTTTTGTTTCTTTATTTAGGGCGTATTTGGTAGACTGTAATAAGCGTTGTAATGTAATAGTTATTCTTATGATTTAGTTATTCTTTAGTTTGGTTATGTTTTTATTACAAGGAATAGTCATTCCTTATGAATAATTATTTCTCTTTAAAAGGTAGTATTAGTTATTCCTTAATAAGTACAATAATTTTTATACTTAATATATTTTCAAATAAACAAACTTTCCATATACATCTAACAATTATAAAAATAAAAAATCATAAAAAATATCACATATCTCTCTTAAATTTAAAAATAACAATTTTTAAGGAGATAAAATTGTATGAGTAAAATATTTCCTAAAATAAATGTTAAGTTTCATTCTAATGTTATAAGTTACAACCAAACAAATGAATATGTTTAATTATTACATTACAACACACTTTATTACTAGTAATAAAGATTACAATTCCTGTCGTAATCTTCATTCAATGTACCAAACGTACCATTGGATGTTGTATGTATTGCATATTAATTTGGATTCAACTCATTCAAGAAATTAAAATTTTTGTTTTAATTTAACTAAATGGGACGCAATACATTTTGGGATATAAGGTGATAAATTTTAGTAAATTTTTTAATATATAAATATTAATTATTTAATTATATATATATATATTATATCATTTGAAACCCATTCTTCTTGCTTTTGGAGATACAAAATTACTAATATAGTTTTTGTATTTAGATTTTATCAATATCATTTTTTACAAGTTTTTAGGAAAATTGATTGTCAATAATTATTTGACATGTTCATAATAAGCTCATAGCATTTTTTATCGCTTTTTGTGAAACAATTGTGTTGGATTATTGACCCAATATATTTGAGGCCTTCTAAAATAGTATGGGGGTCTAGTAGTTTAGCACCTTGTCCACCTCGCAATCATATGAGACTCATTAGCACTAGTGCTATAGGCTAATGAGAGAATCCTATGGTATATCTTGTTAAATAGGACATGACTTGCTTTGATGTTCTACCATTTTTTTATTTAGCAAAAAAAAAAAAAGAATTATATATCAGAATACCCATCCAAAGAAAATGTGCATGAGAAAAATAAATAACAAAATTAAGTCTTAATCTCACATTTGTAAAATTAACATAAGACTAAGTGTGCATTTGACTCCAATTTAAAAATCCAGCTTATTTTACTAAGAAACAAACAAACACTAGATTTTTCCTTTAAAAAAAAATCAAACAAACAAACAAATACTAGATAGAGTCAGCCATCTCCATAATAGAAATCAATTTTGAACTCATTGAAAAAAAAAAAAAAAAAAATCAAAACATATGCATTTTCACACGTCATAATCAAATTGATATACACCTTTAAACATAAATCTTCAAATCATCCATATAAAGGAATTTCATCCCACATTATTATGGAGACAATAATCGAGACCTAACTTATCTTTAAATTGGGGTACATATGTGGCTATATATATGTCATTTGAATTTATGTATGATTAGGTACCAAATTCAGTGGGGTCGGCCGAGTGGTTGAACACTCAGTCAATTTACTCTGTTATGGGTCCACCCGCTACAAATAGTGTTAGTCCCTAATTGAAAATTTTGTGAAAATACGGCAATAAACCAAATAGGTATCGCATAATTCTTGATTCCTCGTACTGTAGGGTGTAGACTTTGTCAGTGCCTCAGAAGAATATAATACCCGGAAAAGGTTGAGAAACGCAAAATGTTTTCCACCTCTTTACTAAGGGTCCGTTTGGATAGAGCTGAAAACTGAAAACTGAAAACTGAAAACTGAAACACTGTAGCAAAATAATTTTTAAATGGGTAAATAGTACTGTAGGACCCATTTTTAATAAAAAAAATTGCTGAAAAGTGAAAATTGTGGGTCCGTGAACAGTAAAAATGGTGGGAAATAGTCACATGTTGCGGCTACTGTTCATTAAACAGTAGCCGCAACAGTGATGAACAGTGCAAAACGGTCTGGGAAAGCTGAAAAGTAAAAAAAAAAAAAAAAAAAAAAAAGTTTGCAAAAACCCAAACGCGTCTGGGAAGCGCAAAACGCGCTTCCCAAACGCACACTAAGCATAATTGAGTCAACACATTTAATGGTATTTACTGTATATTTGTCGTATTAACATCAAAAGGCTATCAATATCCAATTGCCAAATACATAGAGGTACTCTTCAAATAGTATAAATTAGGAATGAAACTCAAAATAAGATACTATCTTAGGTATTGTGACGTGTTTAATACCTTCCTCATATATAGGTCCGTTTGAATTGAGCTTATTGTTGTTGAAACTGAAAACTGAAAATACTGTAGCAAAATAATTTTTAAATGTGTGAATAGTATTGTGAGGTCAATTTTTAATGTTTTTAAATACGTGAACAGTATGCACAGTACGTGAACAGTGTATGCACTGTTCACAACAATAAATTTTGCCACTAAAGTCAACATAAGCAGCCTAAAAAAAATAAAAAAAGAGGCAAAACGCGAAACAAGAAAGACGCAGACGCCGAACGAGGAAACCAAACGCTCACATAATAGAATTTTTGAATCCACGTCTTTAGTTCAAAACTACATTTATCTTCCTTCTTAGTTTGGGAAACTTTCTTGTCAAAAAAATAAAAAAGTTTAGTAAACCCCACAGCAACCGTTAAAGTTTAGTTCAAGACATGTGCTACAATTATTGATTTATTAAACTGAAAAATTTCGTAAACAACACTTATCGTCTCAGGAAGTGACTAGTTTGGACCTTAAAAGTATTAGCATACGAGGATGCAAAAAAGTTACATTTTACATTTTAAAAATTTACTTTATCTATTTTACCATTTTATTTTACAATTCACCTTACATCCTAGTTTCTATATTTAGATATATCTTATTAAAATAATATAAACTAGCTCAGTGGCTCTTCTATTTTTTTGGGTAAAGATTAATAATTTACATTTATTATAATTTGAGATTTCTACTTTTTCTAATCACAAAAAAAAAAAAAAAAAAAAAAAAAAAACTTAAGGGTGTGATGAAAAAATTATTTCCTCCACAATGCATAAATCAATACTACCAAGTATTTTGGAAGATATTTATTTGCTCAACGAATGGTTTGAGTCTTGATTGCATTTGCCAATCTCAATTTTAGATCCCGTAAAATGTATCTCTAACATCAAATCCATTAAAGTCATCAATTAGTTGTTAAAGTTTGGCTTAATTTTAAAAAATAAACATTAAAAAGCACAAATTGAAAAAATTGTCAAAAAAAATTTACAGAAAAAAAGAAATATGAGATTGCTGAGATTGAAACTTGGACTTCACAAATATAAGATAAATATAAAATTGACTACGTAGAGGTTAGTAAAAATAAGAAAATCGTGAGTGAAAAAGTGAAAAACGAAAATAGAAGTGTGAGAAATTACATAATAGTAACTGCTTTTTAATGGAGATGTTGATGATAAGGATGGATAGAAAATAGAGTACTGATAAATCTTTTTTTTTTCTTTTTTTTCTTTTATAAAGAAGAAGAAATTCGGGAAAATAAAAACGTGAGACACCTACTATAAACACCACCACCATCACTAAGACAGCTATCACTGAGAATGATAGTCTTTTTACGAATATCCACATGAAAAAAAACATCCGATTCGAACCACTCCACAATCAGACAGCAATGAATATCACACTCCACAATCAGACATATTACAATGAAAATCTCACACACACACACTCAAAAAATACAAAAACATGTTAGCAGCTAAGATCTGAACCCAAAGACAGCAAATCTGGGTTCGTCAAGTGAGAGAGGGTGAAGGGAAAAATGGGTAGAGGGGTTAGAGTGCTGGGTTGAGCGGCGGCAGCGGCGGCAGCATCGATTCAAACCCAAAACCCACGCAAGCAAGCAAAACAGCAGACAATTATATAATAGTCTCCACACTGCTCATCACATCAATTCCCAAAACAGCAGCAAAATCGAAAGCCCAATTGCTCATCTACTCTCTTTCACCCCCAGCAAAGTACCTCTTCATTAGCATATCAGTCTAAATTATTAGAGACCACAACAGTCAATCATGAGTTCAACTTTGAAAGGCCAAGATGTTTGTAGTTGTACAAGGGATTATCTCCTTAGATTACAGCAAGAATGTGCCAAAAACAATATCAAATCTTGTTATCAAGCCAAGGAACTCTCTGCCAAATCTTCCTCGGCGGTTTCTGATAATAAGCAGAAACGCTCAAAGGAAGAGTCCATGAGAAAAATCATGGACTTTTAAATTGCTGGGGTCCTACCACAACCAAGTTTTGAATTGCCGTGTAAAACCAGTAGTGTGTGTTTAAATACCGATTATGTGCGAGGATATGTCCTTTTATTTCAATGCATTTAAAAAAGAAAATTTGTTGCCAATTGATTTGTTTTTGTGTATTACGTGGCTAAATTTTAGGATTAGAACACTATATTTTAAGATTAAATACAACTTAATAACTATCATAGATAAATAAAAGAACAATAACAACACCACTAAAAAGAAAAAAAAAACGTTGCTGCGCTTTTCCTTAACTAAAAAAAAAAAAACTAAAACAAATTTTTTTTTGAATCTTTTACCATAAAAGAAAAAAAATGGTAGTTGCTAAATTTTAAATATAAGCTCTTTTTAACTTTTTGTTATGAATGTATAGTACATGGCTAAATTTAAAGATTAAAACACTACATTTTAGGATTAAATACAACTCGATAACTGTCATAAATAAAATTATAAAAAAAAAAAAAATACCGAAAACAAATGTCAGCCTTTTACCCAAAAAAAAAAAAGTGAGTTGATAAATTTTTAATTTTTTTGCTCTTTTTAACTTTTTGTTGTAGATGTGTAGTACATGGCTAAATTTTAGGATTAAAACACTACATTTTAAATAAAATAAAAATAAAAAGCAACACCTACAACAACACTCAAACAAAAACAAACGTGGATATTTCATTTAACAAAAATAAAAGATAAAAAAAATAACAAAAAAAACCACATCTATTTTTATTTCCAATCATAAAAATATTGGTGGTTTAGTAAGAATTAGATCAACATACTATCTCAATATTGGTGGTTTAGTAAGATTTAGATCAATGTACTACATCGAAATGACACAATATATCTTAGTTATTAGATTGTTCTCATTTATTAATGTTGTATGAATCATGCTCACCGGATGTAAATATTTCAAGTTTTTACATTTATCCATCAACTTCTTCATACTAGCTTTTGTAAATATTTTCACATGTAATTTGTAAGTAGTTTTATAGTTACAATTTTATTATGCATTTTCAATATATCTAAATTTATCAAATTTATTCAGAGGATCGATTTTTTCCTCCCCTAAAGGTTAATACAGAATTATAGCATCATCTTCCAATCATTAAGACATTGATTACTACATTAATAAAATTGCCAAAAATAAGAGATAATTATGGAATACTAGGCTTTGAGCATGTGCTCACACGCATGCTCAGAGGTTCTTCTAAATTTTGGGATATAGGTTAAAATTTTGCGTTCATTATAATTTAGAATTACTAAATTACTAATCTATATATATATACATAGAGAGAGAGAGAGAGAGAGAGAGATGTTTTCACAACACTTTTACAATAAATTATAAGTGATAGATTGTTACGGGTTATTATTGAAGGACAAAAAAAATAATTCCAGTTGTAAGTTTAATTTAAAACAAATAATAACTTGCCACATATGATTTGTTGTGAAAGTATTGTAAATGTAGCACAGCAGACAAAATGGATTGTTATATATATATATATATATATATAGAGAGAGAGAGAGAGAGAGAGAGAGAGAGAGAGAGAGAGAGAGAGAGACGTTTTCACAATACTTTTACAATAAATTATAAGTGATAAATTGTTACGGGTTGTTGTTGACGGACAAAAAATAATAATAATTTTAGTGGTAAATTTAAATTAAAACAAATAACAACTTATCACTTATGATTTGTTGTGAAAGTGTTGTAGATGTAGCATAATATATAAAATGGAAAATTACACTTTACCACCCTAAACTATACACCAGATTATACTTTACATCCTAAACTATTTAAATGCACGCTTTACACCCTAAACTTTGAACCTTGTTACACTTTGCACCCTAACATTAGTTTTACTGTTAAGTTAGATAGAAATTTATAGCATATGACTTGTACATGATTTTTACTTACGTGACACAATGTTTAAAGACCAAAACACCCTTTCATAATCAATTAAAAACAATTTTTCTTTCAAACCTGTATCTCTCTTGCGTGCGTATAGGTAAAGATACAACTCTCTCTTTGCCAAGGTTTTTTCTTCTTATTGGACTGCACCTTTGAATGGCTTTTTCCAAAGTTAGCACCACCACACGTTAATTGTTATCACCACCACCATATGTTGTTGCAGCTGTTGAAGTTCTTACAGCAGTAGAACTTGCAGCAATAGTTTGGAGTTCTTGTGCCTTCTACCCAAGAATTTTTAGCAATTCTTGCTCCTCCAGCCCAAGAATTTCAGTAGTTCTCGCACCTCTAGCCCAAGAATTTGGGGACCAATTGAAGACACAACATTCAATACAACAATTCAAACAAAAAATGCTATTATATACAATATTCCACAAACAATCATTGTTTACTCCGTAAAAAACAAAAACCCAGTCATAATTAACAATTTCAAAAAGCTACAAAGCAATAAAGCTCTACTTACTAGATATTTTTGATTGGGGGATTTAGGATTACAGACTTAGAGCATTAGCATTAGCATTGGAGAATGCTAAAGCCAAATCTAAGGGATATTTAACATTTTTAGTCTCAAAACCAGCTGCATCAGAGGATTGCAAACTGTACTATTGCAAATTTTTTTGCAATAGTGCTACAGTGCAATTCTATGTTTAGAATTGCACTGTAGCAAGTATTGTATCAAAAATAATATATTTTATCTGACTCTTTCTCCTCTGTCTCTCATCTCTCATCTCTGTCTCTCGTCTCTGTCTCTTCATCGCTAAACCCAAAAACCACCCAGCACCACAGAGCACCATATCACGCCACAGAGCACCACGGTGAAACAGCCACCCAAAAACCCAACACCACAGAGCACAACCAAAAACCCAAAAACCAAAACAGCCACCTGCAACCCAGCACCACAGAGCATAACCAACCCAGCACCATATCACGCCATCGAGCACGGCGAAACCAACACGGCGACGCCATGTCACGAATTTGCGATCCACGGATCACAACCATCGAGCACGGCGAAACCCATCGGATCACAACCATCGAGCACGGCGAAACCCATATCACGAATTCGCGATCCACGACCCACGATCCACAACCGGAGTAATGCGAGAACGAGCTCGTCAAGGAGCGAATGAAGTTTTGGGTTTTATTGAAGCCGAGTTTTGGGTTTTATGGGAAATGAAGGCTCCGGCGGAATTACAAAGAGGAGAGAGCTGAAAATGAGAGAGAGGAGAGAGCTGAAAATGAGTTGACGAATGAAGTTTTGGGTTTTATTGAAGCCGAGTTTTGGGTTTTATGGGAAATGAAGGCTCCGGCGGAATTACAGAGAGGAGAGAGCTGAAAATGAGAGAGAGGAGAGAGCTGAAAATGAGAATGAGAGAGAGAAGAGAGATGGGTGAGAAAAAATATAATTTTAAGATATATTATTTTATTAAGTAGATATATTATTTTAATGAGTAAAAGGGGGAAATAGAAGTTAGGGATGTGGAGGTATTGTAAAATAGTATGGTATATTAGAATTGTGGGTTTTTAGAATTGTAAAATAGAATAGCATTAGCATTTTCCAATGCTAATGCTCTTACAGAGTTTTGATTTGGGGAAAGTGAGAGAGTTGAATTTGACACATGCAAGAGAGATAAAGAGTTGGGAAAAAAAACTTTTGTTTTTAATTGTTTTTGAAAATGGTGTTTTCGTCTTTAAACCTATGTTGCACAGACACAGACACGGACACGGATACAGGAATATGGCAATTTTTGAAAAATAAGAACACGACACGGCGGGGACATGGCGGTTAAATAATTAATTAAATTTTATATTTAGGTATATTTTTTAATATTTTTAGACATAAAATACGTTTATGTCTAGAATTTAAATTATGTAAGAACTACAAATAAATAAACTAACACCCAAATAGTACAATAATACACATAAAATGTTTAGAGTAATTTCTCCAAAAAAAAAAAAAAAAGTTTAGAGTACAAACCAAAAGTTTAAATAAACTACGTTCAAATACTAATAATAATACTAAAAATAATAGTCAAAATAATAATATAAATTATTTTTTTTTGGACCAATGGCATATTAATAACATCATGGCACTGACATATGGTACTCAAAAGTTGAAATTTGAAATGGAAAGTTTCAATGTGACTTTCACGTGGGTTGGCAGAAGACACACAAAACAAAGAGGAAATATAAAAAAGTATTATAAAAGTTAAAATGAATAGAAGAAGACAGAGGCATCTGGGTCTGTGAAGAAAAAGAAAATGAAAAAGAAGCAGAAGAAGAAGAAGAAGGGGAGAGGAGGAGCTCGCTAATCGGAAGGGACAGGGCACGCCGGCACAGCGTCGACGTCTATGGAGTTCACCGATCGGCTTGATCTAGCTCCGGCGAGGGACAGAGGGTAGCGGCAGCGGGCAGAGGTCAGAGAGAGGGTGGAATCTATGATTTTTTTTTTCACTGCTGTCCTGGATGCGTTGGATCCACATCGACGTCGTGTCAGAGCTGCGTCGGCATCGTGTCGGAGAAGCGAAAAAAAAAAAAAAAAAAAAAAAAAAAAAAAAAAAAAAAAAAAAAAAAAAAAAAAAAGGGACATCGCCGGACACCGGAATCTGGCGCGTCGTGCCCGTTCCAGTGTCCGACATGTGTCGGACATCGACACGACGCCAAAAATGGCGTGTCCGTGCAACCTAGCTTTAAACATTGTTTCACCTAAGTAAAAATCATGTGCAAGTCATGTGCTATTAATTTTTGTCTAATTTAACAGTAAAACTAACGTCGGGGTGTAAAGTGTAACAAGGGTCATAGTTTAGGGTGCAAAGTGTGCATTCGAATAGTTTAGGGTGCAAAGTGTAATATAGTGTATAGTTTAGGGTGGTAAAGTGTAATTTCCCCTATATAAAAGGGATCGTGGATTATGAGGGGAAATTACACTTTACCACCTTAAACTATACCTTAGATTACACTTTACACCATAAACTTTTTGAATGCACATTTTGCAACTTAAACTATGACCATTGTTGCACTTTACACCCTTAACGTTAAGTTTTCTGTTAATTTGGATATAAAAATATGACATCATGTAAAAAGACTCAATTGTCTCTCTTCTCAACCTCTTAAAAATGAAGAAGAAATTACATTTTACTATACTAAACTATACTTTTGATTACACTTTGCACCATAAACTTTAGATTTTCATCCACGTTAACGGCAAACTTAATATTAAGTGCAAAGTGTAACAAGAGTTATAGTTTAGAATGCAAAACGTGCATTCAAAAAGTTTAAGGTGTAAAGTGTAATATAGGGTATAATTTAAGGTAGTAAAGTGTAATTTTTCTAAATTATTAGAAACCTATAAACTTTACAAAAGTAATTATTCGGTTTAATTTGCATCAATAGTAGGTTGGATACATAAACCTGAATTATATATATTTTTTTTGAGAAGATAAATGAACCTGAATACAATTCTCTGAATAAGTATGCCTAGTGGATCAAACTGGCTTTGATACGGACATCTATATCTATATTAGCTATCTAATAATATAATCTAAACATTTTTATATTTCTAATGGACTTATTCTAATGGTGTCATGCATGAAATTTTTTAAAAGTCCATATTTTACACATTATTAATATATATATATATATATATATTGGCTTTTAAATTACATATTGTCAAGGTTGTCAAAATCGGAATTCTACGTAAAATCATAGGAGGTAGATAGGATCATAGATCGTAAGATTTTACATTATTTGAGAAAAAAAAAAAACACATTGTTATGTTAAATAATCACATAAATTATATATTCATTCATAATTTGTATCTATTTAATGTAATTATCATACATTATTACAACCATTTGTAAGCATCATTTAAAGAGGCCAAAAACCCCAAAACGTGACACTCTATTGGGATGTTATTTTTTATTTGAGTCCAACTGACACTCTATCTCTCTACCTTAGAATAGCAAAACTTGGTCTATTGGGATGTTATTTTTTATTTGGGTCCAATTAAGTTTTCTATCAAGTTAAAGAAGATTACAAAAAACTAGGATCGTTTAGGATTGTTAGAATCGTATAATTCTACCAATCTTGAACGATCGCAAAGATCCTTGAAATATTAGAATCGTTTTGGGTAGGTGTGATTCTAAAATCGTAGGATCGTAGGATTCAAATCGAGATTTTGACAATCATGCAATTTGTGGTAAATTATCCTTTTTTTTTTTCTTTTTCTTTTTTTAATTTAAATTCATTAGAACTTACCTTTTTTTTAGGTTAAAGTAGACCAAAACCAAATAAAATTATATATATATATATATATATTAATATTCTCTAATCAAATTCTAATTAAATTAAGTATATTATTTTGAGATTAAATTCAATAAGGACAAGGTGTAAAACCTTTTATTTACACCATCCAATAAACAAATGCCACATCAGACTTTTTAAAATAGAGCATCAAAGACTAATACATATGGTAACACCTGATTAAAGCCCAAAAACCCCATTCATCGTCTCTCTCAAACCCATTCTCTGACCACAAAAACTATTAGCCATGGCTGAGCAACCTTTGCTCGCTGCTGCCGTCACTCACCAGTGGTCACCATCATTGATCTCTTGTCCATACCGGTCTTTTCTTTCTCTCTCTCTCTCTCCTCTTCTTTGTTCCCATTGCCTTGCTCTTTCATTGGTAACCGCAATTGCCATGATTGGCAGTGCCTTGCTCCTTCACTAGTAATCGCAACTGCCATGAGCGACAGTGAATCTCATCTTATATGAATGAAACTCAAATCTTTAATGGGATTTTTCTAACTTTTGAAATTAATTAATTAATTAATTAAAAACAAGTAGAAGAAGAAGAAGAAAAATTGAGTTTCAGATTCGTATTTGGAGTGATGGGTATGAATCTCAAATCTCAATGTATCTTAGTGTGATTGGGTATGATTTCGTATTTGGAGTATTGTTAATCTAAGTTTTCCTTTTTATTTCATTTGTTTATTATAGATTACTTAGAAGACTTCCATGGAAGTCTTGGACAGAAACATTTTATTTGAGTTTTGTCATATATAAAAACACGTTTTAGTTTCAGTAGGTTTGAGGTGACTTCTCTAGTTCGGCGAGGTAGTGTGTTTAGACTTCACACAGCAATAGGTTTTCTTTTTTATTTGCTTGTTTGATTTTTTAGTAAATATTGAATTATATTGGTTTTTAATGGGTTGTCTGGCGAGGTAGTGCGGCGGCAAATAGAGGTCCAGCAAGGATTGTTGCTGGAAATGCAGGAGTTGAGAAGGGATTGAGATTTTAGGGAAAATGTGAAATAGATTTTGATTATTTGTTTGTTAAGATGTTATTAGGTGTATTAAGATGTGAATGTTCAAGATGGGTATGAAACACCCTTGAACATTTAGACCCCAATTAACAAATTATCAATTCAAGCTTATTATCAAACAATATATGTGTGGAATATGAACATAAGCCAAATACAGAATTGATAAACAATTTAAGCCAAATATAAACACATCCACAGCAGTAAATATAAGGTAAAGATAAAGGAAGGGAAGATGCAAACACACGGACAACACACGATGTGTTATCGAAGAGGAAACCGAAGCCCTCGGCGTAAAACCTTTCTGCCGCCTTTCAAGCGGTGAATAATCCACTAAAGAATGTAGTTGGGATACATGAACAGCAAAAAACCCTCCAAGCCTAATCTACCCAAGTATCTAAGCCTTCCAAGCTTCTTGCTCCAACGAGGTTACGCCGAACCTATTTCTTCTTTAGCTTCCCGGATTCTGCTACTAGACCATAGCATCAACCAATGTGAATTGGTTCCTTCTTAACTGCTTCCCAACAGCACCAAATAAACTGTCTCACGGATGTGGGTATGGTGAGAAAAGGATTTGGCTAAAGGCCTCTCAAGAATGTAACAATGGAGAGGAAGAGAGTAGAGGAATGTGCAGAGTCTCTAAGGTAAAGATTGTGGATGAATTAATCTTGTTTTTCTCTAGGGTTTCTCTCACAAAATTCTTTTTGGAAGCTCTCTACATTTAGTGGGTATAAGGGTCTATATATAATGGGGTGAGAAAGGAATGCGAAGAGTCAGTTTTTCCCAAATAGGGCTGATTGGCGGCTTGGCCTCGCGACTGGTCTGAGTTGCGAGTTCAAGCCGCGAGATAACGGCCTGGCCAGCCTGGGACTTTTGTCCTATAGTGCAACAGTTGGCACGACCCTTCAGCTCCCCTGTGTGCATCTCACATGCTTGCAGTTAGAAGCTTGCCAGTTGTGAGTTAGCCGCGAAACTCTGCCTTCTTGCACATACTTGAGCTTTTCTTCACATTTTCTCACATACTACCCTTACAATAAACCGACATAAATACAGGGTTACTAAGTGCTTAAATTACAAGCAAATCAGCACGGAATAAAACCAACAAGACGGTTAATTAAATTCAACTTTACAATCTCCCCCTTTAGCTATTCCGTGACAAAACCCTACAACAGACTCTAGACTTAATGCGTGAGTTGGGAACAGTTGAACAAAACTTATTCACACCTAACTCTAGATTAAGAAAAGCTCTTGACCATATGAACAAGTAACTCCTGAAACACAACAACACAATAATATCATTGTATGCAGAAAACTTGAAATGCATATAGAGCAATAATAGCATGATCAAGCAAAAATGGACTTAAGCAATAAAGCAATAAATCATGGCTAGATCAAACAAGCAATCACTATACAAAAAGTAATCACTATGCTCATTCACACAATGAATGAACATCCGGACATGTAAGCTAATAAGCTTATATGTAAAGTATCATTTGCATGTTCAACACTCAACCAATGCATACAAATATATATGCATCTAGGAACAATCCTACAAGGGGTCACTGCTCCTGATTGGTGTGAATGTTGTCAAACTTGGCTGAAAGTACATCCAGCTGATCCTGCATTGCTGTCATCCTTTCAGTATGCTAGTTTTGAACCTCTCTAAGTCCATCAAGCCTTTCCAAGATGATCTAAAATGCATCAGGAGGTGCAGCAGATGAAGTAGAAGCCCTGCTCTTCTTGACTCTTCTTCTTGGTGTGGAAGATGGTCCTGCAGCCTCTGCTTCCGTCTCCATTGGATCACCTTCTCCTTGGTCACCGTCCTCTTCATCACCTAGAAGACGACTTTGTATCCTTGTGGTGGTTAGTTTGTTGATTGCTGAAAGTGGAGTCATGGGACTGATATCTTGAGGAATTGGAACCCCTTTTGCTCTGAGAATTCTCATGATAAGGCTAGGAAACACCAACTTTGCCCGTGAAGTTATTCTAGACTCATCCATTATTGTGTCAAATATATGAGAGCTTATATCAATGAATGTTTTCTCCTTAAGCTCCATAAGGAAGATAGCTTTGGCATTAGTAAGAGTAGTCAATTTTCTGATAGAATACAAGTTGTACATCATTATAGTGATCAGACACCTCATGTCAACAGGAAAGGCATTGGTGTTGAGACATCTTGCTTCTTTAACTCCACCAATCCGAGTCTGGACAGTGTCTAAGGATAACATTCTATCTTTGTAATTGACAAATTCATACTCCTCTAATCCCTCAAGCCCAAGTACCTCATCAATGTTATGGGCATCCAAGGTGAACTCCTTTCCTCTTACCCAATAATCTAGCTCATCTTTTCTAATCTTGACATTAGAATAAAACTCCCTTATCAGTGGCTCACACACTCCAGGTAAATCACCTAATAGTTTATCCCAGCCTCTTCCCTCAAAGAATTCTGGAATACAAGTGTCCTTCAAGTCATGTAAGTCCATAAACCTCTCTTGAATAATAGTTCCTTTCATGAAGGAATCTCTGTATCTCTCAAAGTGCTGGACAGACCAATACAGGTTGTGGTCCATTTTCAGCCTTTTGTCTGCCTTATTGGCAGGAGTCTTCTTCTTTGAAGGTGTGGGAGGCATCTATAATCAAGCAGAAAAGGCCACAACAAGAGCAGAAACACAATATGTGGAAATGTACACACATTAGTAACAAGTTAGTTACAATGACAATAACAAAGTGATAAGCCAACCCACAAATCAAGTGCAATTGATAACCAGAGATGTGTAGAACAAATCAAATAAGATCATTCTGTATAGATGCAGACTGGAGCAAGCATTAAATAATTAAAAATGGAACAATTAATTATGTAAAGTGTAAAACACTATCAGACAGATGAAGGCATATGTCAATGAAACATGACAAAATGAGTATGACAAGTGCAAGATAAACTTAAAGGCAGCACCATAACCATGATATGATGACTTAAAATCAAAGCAATTCTAGAAAACACAAACCCATGACATATTTAGAGTAAAACACAGAAAAACACAAACCCATAAGCCTAATGAGTATAAACTGTATCAAATAACAAGCTCAGATCAAATACTAGACTAATGATCCAAAATCATGATACTAAACATATTCAGCAACAAGGGAAAACAACCCCAAACAACCAAACCCAGCATATTTAAGCAAAAACATGTTCGAACCCAACATTTCGCAGAACACAATAGCAACAACACATTCTCAGATTCAAGAAAATAACACTCAAAACAAGAAATTTGAAATAAGGGAAAGAAAACCTATACCTTTTTATTGAAGATAGAAGTGAAAATGGTGCAGAAATGGGGGTTTCTCAAGAGTGAACACGGAGTGTTTCAGAGAGAGAAATGGGGAAGACAATGAACAGCCACTAATTTTCGAGGGAAAAACTGAAAAGATTTTGAAAACTGACTTTAAAACGCAAAACACGTGTTTTTCGCAACTGGATCAAGTCGCCAATAAGTCGCCAGGGTAAGCCGCGAAACACTGTGTAACCAAGATTTTTGAAAAATCTTCTAAGTTTTTTTCACGATTGGAAGATCTACCCGAGAGTGAGTCGCGAGCTAAGTCGCGAAAATCTTTGTGTACCCCTCGTGACTGGGCCTTCCACCCGCGAACAAGTCGCCAAAACATACCCGCGAGCATGCGACTGGATTGACTCGCAACTGAGTCGCCAAAACAGGACAAAAATGTTTTTGAAATTTTTTACATTTTTGTAAAAATAAAATACTTTCCAAAAACAGCTAAAACATTCAAAAATCTTTTTGTGTTTGATCAACAAAGATTGAGCATGTGAAAACACATTTAATCAAGTACAATTACACAAATGAATATGACATTCATTGAACATAGACTTGTGTGTTGTGTATAGATATCAAAAATAAGATAATCCTTAGTCCAATGTGAAGCTTCAATGATCAATTCAATCAAGGCATACACAACTAGCACTAGATAATGTGAGCTATCTCAATTATAGAAACATGCATATATGACCTCCCACATGAACTTGATTACATTCTTTGAAGCTTTTCATTTGGCTCCAATATACATCATATCATTTGCACTTTTTGAATAAAGAATCTCATTGTGAGATTGATGTCTGAAATTTTTGATATTTCAATTGATGAGTTAGCCTTTAGCTTTTTGGGCATCATACATATTTGGAATAATTACATTTTGCCGACCTGTGGTTTACCTCTAATTCTATGTGCCTACCCGTGGTTCAAATTTTGACACTTTGCCCACCTGTGATTGTCACCGTTTATGTGCCGTGTACCCACCTCTCCCTCACCGTTACTCTAACACAGAAATATGTAAAAACTCACTCCCATCCAGATCAAAACACTCACTCAAATCTTAAACATGAAGAACATACCCAAATTTTGAAACTTGAGTTGGCTCACTAAACCCAAAACATGAAGATTAACCAAATACTAAACCCATATTTTTCTGTTTTTCATGTTCAAACTAATTGTATTGAAACTAAACCCACAATCATGTTCTGGGTTTAGTGAGTCTGAAGAAAAGTAGAAGAATATACCCAAAAACTAAACCTAGAAATCTTGAAGATTAACCAAAAATTAAACCCAAAAATTAATATTTCTCATCCCACCAATTTCTTATCCAGTTGGTAACGGTTTGTGATCCCGAAGCAAAACACAGCCCCACTCCCATTCCCCCCCTACACTCAACGCCAATATCAGTATGCTTTTCTGCTCCATTTTCAATTCCACACCGCAATTTTCTCTCCAAGAAATCCAGAAACTTGTAACCAAACAGACTCTTAAAAAAAAAAAAAAAAAACTGAGAGTTTCTGCTTTGATAATCGCTTTATAGTGAAATAGAAAAAACACGTAGAGATGGAAAACATAAAAACAGAGACAAGTATTTTTTTTTTTTTTTTCACTAGGAAATAGAACAATGAAAACAAGAAAAAGGATCTATTAACCGCTTTACAGTGAAATGGAAAACACACAGAGAGAAAAAGTACTTTTCACTCGGAAATATAACAAGGAAAAAGGATCTACAATAGGTTAGAGTTTTGTTTGATTAACCGCTTCATAAATTATCAATCACTTTAAAACAAATTATGTAAAAAGAATTTGAAAAAAAGAAAAACACTAGAGAAAAACTTGAATACTAGTTCTTAAATATATTTTCGGACAACAATATCAGATCTAACGGAATTTTGACAATAAGAAATAAACCACGTCCTTTCTTGTCTTTTCTTTCTCTCTCTGTTTTTTTGTTTGTTTGCGTGTGAATGAGATTTTTGTAGAAGAAGCGCGAGACCTTTCTTTTAATTGATGAGGATGATAAGCCATTTTAATTTGAGTTTGGGGCGTGGAAGAGTGGGGAAAGTGCGAGACCTTAGGTGAAGGGTTGAGAGAAA
This sequence comes from Quercus gilva, assembly GCA_023621385.1. Classification (NCBI taxonomy): domain Eukaryota; kingdom Viridiplantae; phylum Streptophyta; class Magnoliopsida; order Fagales; family Fagaceae; genus Quercus; species Quercus gilva. The sequence goes on along the minus strand of CM042476.1, from coordinate 90,442,286 downwards.
CGTGGATAAGAAATTGGTGGGATAAGAAATATTAATTTTTGGGTTTAATTTTTGGTTAATCTTCAAGATTTCTGGGTTTAGTTTTTGGGTATGTTCTTCTACTTTTCTTCAAACTCACTAAACCTAGAACATGATTGTGGGTTTAGTTTGGGTACAATTAGTTTGAACATGAAAAACAGAAAAATATGGGTTTAGTATTTGGTTAATCTTCATGTTTTGGGTTTAGTGAGCCAACTCAAGTTTCAAAATTTGGTATGTTCTTCATGCTTAAGATTTGAGTGAGAGTGTTTTGATCTGGATGGAAGTGAGTTTTTACATATTTCTGTGTTAGAGTAACGGTAAGGGAGGGGTGGGTACACGGCACATAAACGGTGACAATCACAGGTGGGTAAAGTGTCAAAATTTGAATCACGGGTAGGCACATAGAATTAGAAGCAAACCACAGGTGGGCAAAGTGTAATTATCCCTACATATTATTTTGGTCGCTTTCCCTTTTTCCTAGTCAAATACTAGTATGTGCGACAAGATTTTGCAGCTCTATATCTCTTTTCATTTGGAGATTTACATTTAGAGAGCTCTTATAAGTAAAAACATAAAATAAAATAGTGGGAAGATATATAGGCATGAGTCTATGCATGTCTCAAGATCAACAAAACCATTCACTAATCATTCATGACAAGGTTAAAGATCTATTTATAACAATCACATAGATTTCAAAATTTCTCCCACAAAGATATGCGTGCATAGGAAACAAGTTAAGCTCGTAGATGCACAAAGCCATTAGTACAAAGGTATAAGGCAAAACATGTTTTGAGACAAAACTCAACAAAGTTGATCAAACTTTTTGGATTTTCTACTTTTTATGTGTTTTTGGATTTTTGACACAAAAGCAGTAAAAGATTGATAAAAATAGCAACATAACCAATAATGTAGAAACATTAGAAATAAAACAAACAAATAAGCCAAAACTTGACTTAAAACCGCAAGAAGCACACAACCAAGCAAATACACAAAATATAAGAAGTATTAATGCATGGAGATGTTATAATGCTTATGCATGAGTACCCTTTGTCACCCACACGTCATATGCATTTGGGGTGATATCCTTAATGGATTGGGTACGGGATTTAGGACTGTCAAACCTTCGTGTGAAGCTTTCCAGGCAATTGGTGAAGGCACCGATCATCTTCATCACGTCCATCATTCCTGGATCACGGTTTTGACTTCTTGGTTGCTCACCACCCCAAGACCTTTTGTCATTTCTTCTTCCTCGTGACCGAGGTGCGTTTGCATTGTTGTCTGCTCTCAGCTTTTGACAGTTGGGTCCAGTATGTCCTTGCAATCTGCAATAGTGACACACATAATCTGTGCTAGGACCCCGTTGTGATCTTGAGAGAGATCTTGCTCTACCTTCAAATCTGGCTTCTAATTGATTTCAGAACTTATTAACCACTCATTGCTCAGCCATCTTCTTCTTCTTCTCAACCTTAACATTCTCAGGGATGGGCTCTTCCACAATCAGCTCTATGGCCTTCACAAATTTCACTTCTTTGGTAGCTTTGGCCGATAAGCTACTCCCTCCGGTATATCCCAACCCGGACTTGTCTGAGAAATGTTTTTGGGATGAAATAACATCTTCCAGCTTCTTGGAGGAGACCCTTTCTATCTTGGCTTGTGCTTGCACCACCTCTTGCTCAAGAAATCTTACTTTGGTATAAATTTCAGATAACTCACCATTTAATGTCTCAATTTCACACTTTGCCTCCTTATATCTGGTCAGGAGACTTTTGTAGTCCTCCTCAGCTTTCTTCATCTTCTTCACAGCTGCCTTTGCCACCCTTGTATACTCTCCCGATCTCTCAAGAAGTAAGGTATAATTTTCTTGAAGAATAGCTGTATCTCTACCCTCTTCAGCATCTGATTCCTCAACAATTCCTAAGGATTCATCATCGCTATGTTCTCCAAGTTCTTGTACAAGTTAATTCAGGTCCTCCGAGGACTCAACATGCTCAATAGCCATAAATACGGAGTAGTTTCCTTCTCCATCACAGCTGTCCTCAGAGTTCGAATTTGATGAGTCCGAATCACTTAAAGTAGTGGCATAGGCCTTTCCCTTTGACTTCAAATAATTGGGATATTCCTTTTTAAAGTGCCCATGTCCATTACATTCAAAACATGTAATTCCTTATGAGGATTGGGAATCTCCACCCTCTTTTCTTCTGAACTCTTTCTTCTCTTTTATGGCACTGTGAAATTTTCTTTTGTCACTGGATTTCCCACTGTTTTTGAGTTTTAAGAATTTCCGGAAGTTCTTTACAAGATACGCCACATCTTTGTCTATTGCATCCTCTTCCGAAGAGTCATGAGACACCATTCTCTCATCAATTGTCTTAAGAGCTAGAGACTTGCTTTTCTTCTGTGTGGGCAGGGACAACTCATTTGTTTGCAAAGAACTAACCAGCTCTTGAACCTTAATGTCGTCAAGATCTTTGCTCTCTTTAATGGCTGTAACTTTGGCACGGAAACTCTCTGGTAGTGACCGAAGGATCTTCCTTACAATTTTCGAGTCTTTCGTCCTTTCCCCCAAATTGAATTTCCCAACAACCACTTCTTTCAATTTACTATAAAACGAATCAAAAGACTTATTCTCACTCATCTTTAACTCCTCAAAGTGAGTGGTCAACATTTGAAGTTTGGTGTCCTTCACTTTCTTAGTCCTTTCATAACTTATCTCTAGAATTTCTCATGCTTCCTTAGCAATGGTGATATATGAAATCCGGTGCAATTCTTCTAGAGAGACACCGTAAAAAATAGCATTCAATGCCTTGCTATTTGCATTGGCCACCGCAAGAGCAGTCTTATCCCAAGTAGACTTGGCAGCCTCTAGCCTTATCCATCCTACTTCAACTGCATCCTACACAGCATTATCAATAGAACACAGAAACGCCTTCATACGGACTTTCCAAAATGCATAATTATTACCGTCAAAGAACGGTGGTACATTAAGAGATTGAGACCTATCCATCTCAAAGGGGGTTAGGAATCACACTTAGGTAATTAAATCACAACAAGTGTACCCGCTTTGATACCAATTGAATATTCAAGATGGGTATGAAACACCCTTGAACATTTAGATCTCAATTAACAAATTATCAATTCAAGCTTATTATTAAACAATATATATGCGGAATATGAACATAAGCCAAACACAAAATTGATAAACAATCTAAGCTAAATATAAACACATCCATGCAATAAATATAAGGCAAAGATAAAAGAAGGGAAGATGCAAATACACGGACAACACACAATGTGTTATCGAAGAGGAAATCGAAACCCTCGGCGTAAAATCTCTTCACCGCCCTCCAAGCGGTGAATAATCCACTAAAGAATGTAGTTGAGATACATGAACAGTAGAAGACCCTCCAAGCCTAATCTACCCAAGTACCTAAGCCCTCCAAGCTTCTTGCTCCAACGAGGTTACACCGAACCTATTTCTTCTTTAGCTTCCTGGATTCTGATACTAGACCATAGCATCAACCAATGTGAACTGGTTCCTTCTTAACTACTTTCCAACAGCATCAAATAAACCTTTTCACGGATGTGGGTATGGTGAGAAAAGAGTTTGGCTAAAGGCCTTTCAAGAATGTAACAATGGAGAGGAAGAGAATAGAGGAATGTGCAAAGTCTCTAAGGTAAAGATTGTGGATGAATCAATCTTGTTTTTCTCTAGGGTTTCTCTCACAAAATTCTCTCTGGAAGCTTTCTATATTTGGTGAGTATAAGGGTCTATATATAGTAGGGTGAGAAAGGAATGCGAAGAGTCAGTTTTTCCTAAACAGGGCTAATTGGTGGCTTGGCCTCACGACTGGTCTGAGTCGTGAGTTCAAGCCGCGAAATAATGACCTGGCCAGCTTGGGACTTTTGTCCTGTAGTGCGACAGCTGGTGTGACCCTTCAGCTCCCCTGTGTGCATTTCACGTGCCTGCAGTTGACGGCTTACCAGTCGCGAGTCAGTCGTGAGTCCTAACCGCGAAACTCTGCCTTCTTGCACATACTTGAGCTTTTCTTTACATCTTCTCACACACTACCCTTACAATAAACCCACATAAATACAAGGTTACTAAGTGCTTAAATTACAAGCAAATTGGCACGAAATAAAGCCAACAAGATGGTTGATTAAATTCGACCTTACAGGATGTATTGATTTTACAATGAGTTTAAGTAAAAATTTGATGTGGCATTTACTTATTAGCTGGTGTAAATCAAAGGGTTTACACCTCGTCCTTATTAAATTTAATCTCTATTATTTTATATAAGTTCTCTCATTAACTTTTTATTAATTTTTTATGTATTAATGCTTCTTAAATGGGTAAGTATCATACGTAAGTATTTGTTTGTTGAATTTTCCCCTTCAATAAAAAAATTGATTATTAACTAATATAACTTGCCCATAGAGTTCACACTTGCTTAAAAGTTATCATGATTTTTAAGTGGAGTTTGTGGTGTGTAGTGTGCTTTTGTGTGAGAATTTCATTCGCTTTCTCTGGTGTGTTTGTGTTTGTTTCTCAAAATATTAACTAGTGATTACACTAACTCAAACCAACTTCTTGTTCAAAATGTGTCCACCATTGTTATCCTCAACTACAGCAGAAATAGAATCTCAAAATTACTTTATCTATGTTTTAGTTTTTCCCTTTTCTTTTAGCACTTAAATTTTGACACATTTGGTTCCTTTTCTATGCTAATATTTCCGGGATCTTGGTTGCTTTTCCACTGAGAAGGTCTAAAGTCTGTCCTCGATGATTTATATTCAAGGTTTGTTTAATAAAATGTGTAAGTAAAACCACAAATAAAGTCTCTAACATTCTGTCAAAAAGATTCTGTCAAGCATACTACCTAAAAAAGAAAAACTTAAGGACAATTTTTGTTCTAAAAGGGTAGGATTTAAAATGCAGTTGTAGAATTCAAATTAAATAGACCCTAACTACTGGAAAGCCCTTTGAAAATTATATCATAGCCAGGAAAACAGTTGGTTGAACTTTAAAGGGACTTAATACTTTCTAACTCTACATCATAATGTCAACTTTATCTTAATTTAGAGTCATCACAACTCAGCAGAAAAGGCGAAATTGCTTGGACCCTCCTCATTGTGTATTATAAGAACCAAGGAGTTATTTCAATTGACAAATATATGATGGGCTAAACACATGCTAAACGAATAATGCTTAGTACTTTGATATTGTTTTATTCCTGAAACAAAAATCTTTTACAAATCAAGATAATTATGATTTGAAAAGAAATAATTTGGATTGTAGTTTATCATAATTTTGTTTTTGGAGAGAATTACTTTATTATCCTTTCTTTCGACCATAGGATCATCATTGTGTTGTTTTTTCTTTTATAATGGGCAATGTTGTCACTTTATTTTTTACTCTTCCTCATGTTCGGAAGAAAAGTATGTTATTATGGTTATTGTCTTTATATCAGTTGATGTGACATATCGTGGTTAGTGCAAAATAAAAAATGTATAAATAGTGAATCTATGTAAAAATAATACTACATCAATCACAAGTTCACAACTTATTAAAAATTTAAAATGACAAATTATGAAAAAGTGGTAAAAATTAATAGTAAATTGTACTATTTTCTTTCTTTTCTTCCTAATAATTTGGAAAAAGGCGCATGACAACAATCATTTTAGAAAGAGAATTTTTTTCGAACACCATTGGTTGAAATTTTCTTAAAAAAAAAAAAAAAAGAGAGTTTTTTGAGATAAGAGACTAAGAGAGAGAGAAAAAAAAAAAAGAAAAAAAAGAAAAAAGAAAAAAAAGAATAGATGATTACCCTACTACAACATTGTGTGATTGATTGTCTTTAGTAATTATCTATTCTTTTAAGGTAATTAATTACCTGCGCTTTTAGTACATGATCCTCATCAATCATGCTGGTTTCATAAACATGCCTATTTCCTTCATGACTCCTGATTTCAGCCGTAGCCAACAAGGCAGCAGTTATGCAACCACAATTTGGCAAAACCAGACCAACCATAATTTAAAGGTAAATTTTTTTTGGATGGAGAACGGTAAAATTTGAAAAACAATATGAGAGAGAGAGAGAGAGAGAGAGAGAGAGAGAGAGAGAGAGATTATATGAATAAAAAAACAATAAAATAGGGGTGATATTTAGTGATCTCGTCATTCACTTATTAAAATGTAGCAATCAATTGGATTTCACCCTTGATAAGAGGTTATAGATGACAAGTAATGACCATCACATGTGATTAATTCTTGTTACACACTTACTATTACATACATTATGTACACATTTTTTTATTGCTATACGCAATCACAATTTTTGTTATAATTATGAAATCATAAATCGTGCTTTGAAAACACGATTTCACACTTTTAATTGAAATCACGTTTTTAAAATATGATTCTAATTGACATGATATTGTGTGTCCTATACACACGGTGTGTAACTATCACCGCTCATTACATTTTACCATTAAATTGACAAATTAAGTATATGGATTGTTTCAAATCAACATGTGTTTACACTTGATTTGTCTTCTTTGCCGACCTGAATTTAGTTTGCCATCTTTATTTGCACAAATAGTAAAGAAGGCTAGGGGTGCATTCTAGTACAACATATCACTTGACAAACCTATAAAAGGAGGTAAAACCGTGTGGCCAACTCACAAAACATAGGCAAATTTTGATGTAAGCTTTAGAATAAGGTAACTGTGATTAGTGTAATGAAGGAGAAATTGTGGTGCACTTAGGAACTCATGGAAATTTATTAAAGTATCTGTTGAATATGTTTGAAGGTTTGTGTGAATGTAGGAAAGCACCTGAATGCAAATATAATTTTATATATTTCTCTAAGTCTTCTTAGGTCTAATCCCCTAAACATTGAGTTCCTCTTTCATTTTATAAATTTTTAGTCCTAAAAATTTTGCAAAATGAGAGAAAACTTGTGGTATCTGTTGGGCATTAATATATTACTGGCTTTGAGCAATGAAAGCTTGAAAGGAGTAGGTTGTGGTTTTCCTCAAGCTTTAGGCTACCAGGTCACCAAAGGCCATTTAAATTGCTTCTCTGAAAGAAAATTGACTATCCTAATTTGCTGAATTAAAGGATTATGACAATCAACATGTTGATTGAATCCTGTATTGGGAGCAAAAATGTATGTCAAGTATATTCATATATGAGTTAATTGAATAGATTTTTGGTTCTTCCATGAGTGACGGGCTTTGTACATTGAACTCAACATGGGCTTTATGGTTCTTCAAGTGTTTCAAGCCTAGTATAGAAACTTTTCATGGGCCCAAAATTGGTACGAAATGACTCTTTTGCCCACCAATCCAAATCTCCAATTCAAACTTTTCATGTGGGCTTGGTCCGCACAGTGGGCCTTATCTGGCCATTTTTCCGGCATTTTCTTTTAAACTCTAAAGGCCGAAATAGTGGGTCTTTGGGTTAGACCTTGTGAGCCCAATTTTTTGTGGGCTTGAGTTTTTCTGGAAAGATTGAGCTTGTGGGCTCATTTCATTTGTAACTCCAAAATGCCCAAGAGGGATCAACAGGAAAATTATGCCACCACAAAATCACTCACTAAAACTTGCAATCAAACCCTTCTGTTCGGCATGTTTCTGAGTTGTAACTTAGATCTCCAAGCCCTTCTGTTCCAAGAAGTCCATGACTGTTAGTACCATCCAGGTTCATAGTATTTATACATCTATGGAGGCAAAAGGCCAAGTTTTCTGGCCTCTTTTTGAATTCTAATAAATTTGAGCATTTTTTTTAATAAAAAAATAATAGAAGATACATAAAAGAAATTTTTTTTTTTTGAGATTTGATACACAACAGAAAGTAAATAAAAATATATGAAGAGAATATAAATATGGTATCCATTATTGACATGTCTATAAAAAAAAATTATAGAAGATACACAACATAAAAAAAATAAAAATATATGAAAGAGAATATAAATATGGTATCCATTATTGACATGTCCCAAAGCCTCGGGATAGTGTTCAACTTTCCAAAGAGTGATAGATCTCTCTCTCTTTTCATCATCTTTTAAGTTTTAATTGCAGACAATTATAATTTATTGTCCAAGATTATTTGATGGGAGAAATTATTAGGTCTACCGAGAGGATTGTAAAAGTGTTTCTCCTAATCATTTTAACCAGTAAAACATTGTTGTTTATGTAAACGTGACAGTACCTAGTGGTTTTTTTTTTTTTAATAAAAAAATTCTTATGTTGATTATATTGGTTGGGAGGACTCATGCATTTACATAAGTGGCATTATTATATTGGTTGGGAGGATTACTTCAACAATTCTCATATTGGACCTAATAATTTCTCATTTAATGTACGAGTCATGAAAACGAGACTTTTAACAAATATTACAATGTTCCCATACCTAAATGTGCATCCATTTTCAACCTAAAAATCCACTGTTTCGGCCAGTTTCTAGGCTATTTTCTAGCTCAACATGTTAGCCATGTCCTTCCTTTTTTCTGTCAATAATTCTTTTCTGTTTTCCTTATAAATGCCATTTATTTCCAAGCTATGTTTATGATTTGATTTCAACATAAATTGTTTGTGGTAGATATGGGGCCTTGAGTTTTGAGCCAATTTGGTCCAGAGCCAAACTAGCAACAATATTCCCTCTGCATCACTTTGGACCTATTTAGAGCATCAAACCGATGTTCTGTAATAGGAATGTTAGGGCTGCTTTCTATTATTAGTCAACTTTATTGGATTTTGCATCTCCCTAACTTGGTATTAAAATAGAAAAAAAAAACCATTCAGTTTCTCGAAAGAACTAATATAAAAAAAGAAAAAAATCTGCCTTACCCTGAACAAGATAAATGAAAAAAAAAGTAGAACACATAGTTGATAATAATTCAAAATAGTCAATGAGCCATAAAGTTGCCAGTTTAACATATATATTATTCCAAAAAGATGAAATGATTTTTCTAGTTACAAAGTCTACTCATCAAAAAAATAGAAGAAAAAGAAGTCAACAATTTCATTTTAGTTTTGTATGATATAATACAATATTGATAAAACACCAACGAACAAAGCAACAAATATTGGGCTTTGTGGAGCCTAGTTTATTTTTTGGCCCGTTTTGTAGCCTATTGTAACCCTGTAAGCAGGATATAAAAGCCGCTTTTATAATTAGGGTTTGTTGAGTCTTGTTGTTGTGTTTCAGAGAGAGTGAGAGAAACACTGTAGCCGCACTTTGTATTTTTCCCTGATAATAGTGAAATTCCTGCAACTCCGTGGACGTAGGCAAATTGCTGAACCACGTAAATACTGTCTTGTGCGTGTGATTATTTTCTTTGGCGTGTGTTTTCTCTATTTTTTTGTTTCTCACAGGTTGGGAATCGGGTTGAATTCCCTACAACTGGTATCAGAGCCTAGGGTTAGGTTTGAGTGGGAGCAATGGCAGAGGAAGCAGGAAAGGCGTCTGGAATAGAAAAGTTCGATGGTACAGACTTTGCGTATTGGAGGATGCAGATTGAAGATTATCTCTATGGGAGGAAATTGCATCTGCCTCTTTTGGGGACAAAACCTGAGGCGATGAAGGCTGAGGAATGGGCTCTTCTTGACAGACAGGTATTAGGAGTTATCAGGTTAACTCTGTCTAGGTCTGTTGCACATAATGTTGTGAAGGAGAAGACCACAGCAGATCTGATGAAGGCTTTGTCTGGAATGTATGAAAAGCCGTCGGCAAACAACAAGGTGCATCTGATGAAGAAACTGTTTAATTTGAAGATGGCAGAGAATGCATCAGTAGCACAACATCTGAACGAATTTAACACTATCACAAATCAATTGTCATCTGTAGAAATTGATTTTGATGATGAGATTCGTGCTCTGATCGTTTTGGCTTCTTTGCTAAACAGTTGGGAGGCAATGAGGATGGTAGTAAGCAATTCTACAGGAAAGGAAAAGCTCAAGTACAATGATATAAGAGATTTAATTCTGACTGAGGAGATTCGCAGAAGAGATGCAGGTGAAACCTCAGGATCTAGTTCTGCCCTAAACCTTGAGATAAGAGGCAGAGGTAATAACAGAAATTCAAATCGGGGCAGATTAAAATCCAGAAATTCTAATTGGAATAGAAGTAAATCTAGATCAGGCCAACAAGTACAATGTTGGAATTGTGGGAAAATAGGTCACTTTAGGAACCAATGCAAAAGTCTTAAGAAGAATAATGAAGATGATTTTGCTAATGCTGTAACAGAAGAGGTACAGGATGCATTGCTTCTTGCAGTAGACAGTCCACTTGATGATTGGGTTTTGGATTCAGGAGCTTCGTTTCATACCATTTCACACCGAGAAATCATACAAAATTATGTTGCAGGTGATTTTGGTAAGGTGTATTTAGCTGATGGTTCAGCCTTAGATGTTGTGGGTATGGGAGATGTCCGGATATTGTTGCCCAATGGGTCTGTTTGGTTACTAGAGAAGGTTCGACATATTCCTGACCTGAGGAGGAATCTGATTTCTGTTGGACAACTTGATGATGAAGGACATGCAATATTATTTGTTGGTGGTACTTGGAAGGTTACAAAGGGAGCTAGGGTATTGGTTCGTGGAAAGAAGACTGGTACTCTATATATGACCTCAAGTCCAAGAAACACAATTGCAGTTGCTGATGCAAGTACTGATACAAGCTTATGGCACCGCAGGCTTGGTCACATGAGTGAGAAAGGAATGAAGATGCTGTTGTCAAAAGGAAAGCTACCAGAATTGAAGTCCATTGATTTTGACATGTGTGAAAGTTGCATCTTAGGAAAGCAGAAAAAGGTGAGCTTCTTGAAAACGGGCAGGATACCGAAGATTGAAAAATTGGAGTTAGTACACACTGATTTGTGGGGGCCTTCTCCGGTTGCATCCCTTGGAGGTTCAAGGTATTACATTACCTTTATTGATGACTCAAGCAGAAAGGTATGGGTTTATTTTCTGAAAAATAAATCTGATGTATTTGAAACTTTTAAGAAGTGGAAGGCCATGGTTGAGACAGAAACAGGTTTGAAAGTAAAATGTTTGAGGTCAGATAATGGAGGAGAGTACATAGATGGAGGGTTCAGTGAGTATTGTGCTGCACAGGGAATTAGGATGGAGAAGACCATTCCCGGAACACCACAGCAGAATGGTGTGGCTGAGCGCATGAATAGAACACTCAATGAGCGTGCTAGGAGTATGAGATTGCATGCTGGACTACCAAAAACTTTCTGGGCTGATGCTGTTAGCACTGCAGCTTACCTGATAAACTGAGGGCCATCAGTTCCCATGGAGTTCAGACTTCCTGAGGAGGTTTGGAGCGGTAAAGAGGTAAAGTTTTCACACTTAAAAGTTTTTGGTTGTGTTTCTTATGTTCATATTGATTCTGATGCTCGTAGTAAACTTGATGCAAAGTCTAAAATATGTTTTTTCATTGGCTATGGTGATGAGAAATTTGGCTATAGGTTTTGGGATGAACAAAACAAGAAAATCATCAGAAGTAGAAATGTGATATTTAATGAACAGGTTATGTACAAGGACAGGTCAACTGTAGTGTCAGGTGTTACAGAGATAGATCAAAAGAAATTTGAGTTTGTCAACTTAGATGAATTGACTGAAAGTACTGTCCAGAAAGAGGGTAAAGAAGATAAGGAGAATGTAAATTCACAGGTAGATCAGAGTACACCTGTAGCTGAAGTCCGTAGATCTTCCAGAAATATTAGACCTCCATAGCGTTATTCACCCGCTCTAAATTATCTCCTGTTGACTGATGGTGGTGAGCCAGAGTGTTATAAAGAAGCCTTGCAAGATGAGAATTCAAGCAAGTGGGAGTTAGCCATGAAGGATGAGATGGATTCCTTGTTGGGGAATCAGACATGGGAACTGACTAAATTACCAGTGGGAAAGAAGGCTTTGGACAACAAGTGGGTATACAGAATAAAGAATGAGCATGATGGTAGCAAACGTTACAAGGCCAGATTAGTTGTTAAAGGGTTCCAGCAGAAGGAGGGCATTGATTACACAGAGATATTTTCTCCAGTTGTGAAGATGTCAACAATTAGACTTGTGCTGGGAATGGTGGCTGTAGAAAATTTACATCTTGAGCAGTTAGATGTGAAGACGGCATTCCTTCATGGTGATTTGGAGGAAGACCTTTACATGATTCAGCCAAAAGGGTTCATTGTTTAGGGACAAGAGAATCTAGTCTGCAAACTGAGAAAGAGCTTGTATGGCCTAAAACAAGCTCCAAGACAGTGGTACAAGAAATTTGACAGTTTTATGCATAAAATTGGGTTCAAGAGATGTGAAGTTGATCATTGTTGCTATGTCAAATTCTTTGACAATTCTTATATCATTTTACTGTTGTATGTGGATGATATGCTCATTGCAGGGTCTAGCATTGAGGAGATTAATAATCTGAAGAAGCAATTGTCAAAACAGTTTGCAATGAAAGATTTGGGAGCTGCAAAGCAAATTCTTGGTATGAGAATCATTAGAGACAAGGCTAATGGTACATTGAAACTTTCACAGTCAGAGTATGTGAAGAAAGTTCTCAACAGGTTCAATATGAATGAAGCCAAACCAGTGAGCACACCCTTGGGTAGTTATTTCAAACTGAGCAAGGAACAGTCGCCAAAGACAGAAGAAGAAAGGGACCATATGAGCAAGGTGCCCTATGCCTTAGCTATTGGCAGCTTGATGTATGCTATGGTGTGTACAAGGCCAGATATTGCACATGCAGTGGGAGTTGTGAGCAGATTCATGAATAGGCCTGGAAAGTAGCATTGGGAGGCAGTTAAGTGGATTCTGAGATATCTGAAGGGTTCATCAGATACATGTCTTTGCTTCACAGGTGCAAGTTTGAAACTGCAAGGTTATGTAGATGCTGATTTTGCTGGTGATATTGATAGTAGAAAGAGCACTACTGGGTTTGTATTTACTCTGGGTGGTACAGCTATATCATGGGTTTCAAATTTGCAAAAGATTGTTACTTTGTCTACTACAGAAGCTGAGTATGTTGCAGCAACTGAAGCTGGAAAGGAGATGATTTGGCTACATGGTTTCTTAGATGAATTGGGTAAGAAACAAGAGATGGGCATTCTACACAGTGACAGTCAGAGTGCAATCTTTCTTGCCAAAAATTCGGCTTTTCATTCAAAGTCAAAACATATACAGACAAAATACCACTTTATCCGGTACCTTGTTGAAGATAAACTGGTAATACTTGAGAAGATTTGTGGATCTAAGAACCCGGCAGATATGTTGACTAAAGGTGTCACTATTGAGAAGCTGAAGCTGTGTGCAGCTTCAGTTGGCCTTCTAGCTTGAGGACAGGAGGATGAGTTGCAGGGATGAGGGATTGCTTTTGGAGGATAGCGGCTGATGTTGGTGATTGAACTAGTCTCCAAGTGGGAGATTTGTTGGGCTTTGTGGAGCCTAGTTTATTTTTTGGCCCGTTTTGTAGCCTATTGTAACCCTGTAAGCAGGATATAAAAGCCGCTTTTATAATTAGGGTTTGTTGAGTCTTGTTGTTGTGTTTCAGAGAGAGTGAGAGAAACACTGTAGCCGCACTTTGTATTTTTCCCTGATAATAGTGAAATCCCTGCAACTCCGTGGACGTAGGCAAATTGCCGAACCATGTAAATACTGTCTTGTGCGTGTGATTATTTTCTTTGGCGTGTGTTTTCTCTATTTTTTTGTTTCTCACAGGTTGGGAATCGGGTTGAATTCCCTACAACAAATAGATAAGCAACACATGAAAAGAAAACAAGTAGCCCCTGCCTAAGTAGATTTTCGATATGTCATCTACAATAGAGTTTTCAGATTTTCGTTCAACACCACTTCAATTCTCACCAAGGCGACCTAATAATTATGGCAATAGGCAAGCAGAGTAGAGCCGGACATTCTCAGAAGAAGTAAAGAAGTGGCACGGTAGAACAGCCATCCATTCAAACAAGGCTCTCAAAAAATAGGTTTCGACTGTTGGAGAGTTTTTACTTTTGCAAGGCTTGTTCTTCTAGAATTAACTCTCCTAAATTGATCAGGAATGACTTGAATAAAGCATGGAAGAGTAATTTTTTCTAATGATAAAATTTATGAATGGATTTAAGTTTTATTAATATCTAGTATTGAAATTATTAGGTGTAAGAATTATTTTACGTATAAAAAAAAAAGGGAATTATTTTAAATCCAGAACATCATAAGTGTTTGTTTTGGTCCTTACAACTTAAATTTATAATGGGTTTTTATATTTATACGAAGCAATTTATATTAGAATTTTTTTTTAAATTCATTAATTTTAAATTCTCAAATCTATAAACAACCTTATGGAACTGTGTATCATGTTGCAATTAGGGTGGCAAAACATTACAATGTGAATTTTGTTTCATGTTAATACAATTCTTCAAAAGCCTAACTTTTAACTTAATCATTAGATTGGTTCTAGGACCACAAACTATTTCGCAACTTTTTTGTCACAACTTTGTTGTAGCATACTGTAAGTTGTTGCTTATCACTTATATATTGACCTACCATTTTTACTCCGTCACTTATACTCTGCTACATCATAATTACGACAAGAATTTGTTCTTACAACTAAAATTTATAATGGGCTGTTAAATTTATATTAGAAATTGTTTCTTTTTTTAAATTCTTTAATTTTAAATTCTCAAATCTAAAAACATCCTTATGGAATTCTGCACTACGTTGCACATAGGGTGGCAAAATAGGACGATGTGAATTTTGTTTCATTTTAATAAAATTCTTTAAAGCCTAACTTTTGCCTTAATAATTAAAGTGTTTCTAGAGCCACAAATTGTTTCACAACTTCTTTGTCACAACTCTGTCATGGCAGACTGTAAGTGGTTACTTATCATTTACATATTGGACCTATTATTTTTTCTTCAACACTTATACTCTGTCACATCACAATTGTGGCAAGAATTGGTTCTTACAAATGAAATTTATAATGTGTTGTTAAATTTATAAGAAGTAATTTATATTAGAAATTGTTTTTTTTTTAAA
This sequence comes from Quercus gilva, assembly GCA_023621385.1. Taxonomy (NCBI): domain Eukaryota; kingdom Viridiplantae; phylum Streptophyta; class Magnoliopsida; order Fagales; family Fagaceae; genus Quercus; species Quercus gilva. Next base: position 90,427,229 of record CM042476.1, on the reverse strand, counting down.
TTTAATTTAATTTTTATAAATTCTGAAATCTAAAAACAACCTTATGGAAATGTGTATAACGTTGCAAATAGGGTGGCAAAATAGGACAACGTGAATTTTGTTCCATGTTAGTGCAATTTTTCAAAGCCTAACTTTTGCCTTAATGATTGGAGTGTTTTTAGAACCTCAAATTATTTCATAACTTCTTTGTCACAATTCTGTTGTAGTAGACTATAAATAGTTACTTATCATTTACATATTGGCCTACTATTTTTTACCCATTACTTATACTCATTGGAGTGTTTTTAGAACCTCAAATTATTTCATAACTTCTTTGTCACACCATTGTTTTTTTAAAGTTCTTTAATTTTAAATTCTCAAATCTATAAACAACCTTATGGAATTGTGTACCACGTTGCAAATATGGTGGCAAAACTGGATGATATGAATTTTGTTCAATGTTAATATAATTCTTTAAAGTCCAACTATTGCATTAATCATTGAAATGGTTTTACTATTACAAACTATTTTACAACTTCTCTGTTATAACCTTGTTTTGACAAATTGTAAGTGATTGTTTATCACTTATATATTTACCTGCCATTTTTTGTGCACCATTTTTATTCTGTCATGTCATAGTTGGGGCAAGAATTGGTATTATAATGGGATGTTAAATTTATATGAATTAATTTACATTAGAAACTATATTTTAAAATTATTTAATTTTAAATTCTCAAATCTAAAAACAACCTTATGGAATTGTGTACCACATTGCAAATAGGGTGGCAAAGCCAGCTTTTGGCTTAATCATTGAAGTAGTTCTAAGACCACAAGCTATTTTACACTGAAAGCATGATAGGCCCACGTACATGATCCATAAAGTAAAGAAGTCAACAATGTGAGAAAATTGGAAACAACTAGACAGGCTTAGTACGCAACAAAGTCATTTGTCGTACCATTATTGAGAGTAAATATCATTCTAGAGCATAATTTGTCTCTTATCATAAGAAATTTGAGAGCAATCAGAGCTATAAAAGTATAAACCGACCTTTCTAAAGGTCCGAAATAACCCGGAAAAGCAAGAACGTTATGGACCATACATTATGATTTATGAATACTGCAATTCTTTAAACTTTACGAAACATAGATTATGAATAGTGCAATTCTTTAACTACCTTGAATTGTTGGAATTGTTGAAATTGGTAGAAATCAAAGTTTCGAAGCCATTGAAAATATGAAAGGGCGGATAGGTTATATGATAATAAAGATTGATCTTGAGAAGGCTTATGATTGTTTGGAATGGGGATTCGTGAGACATATGCTTGCCAGTCTTAATTTTCACATGGACACGGTGAATTTGATATTGAGTTGCATTTCCACTACTTCTGTTTCCCTTCTCTTTAATGGTGAACAACTTGATGAATTCCAACCTTCGAGAGGGCTACGGCAAGGGGATCCGATTTCTCCCTATTTATTTATCTTATGTATGGAATTTCTAAGTTCTTTAATCAACAAGAAGTGTGATGAGGGTGCTTAGGGCAGGGTCAAAGCCTCAAGGAACGGACCGGGCTTCTCTCATATTTTCTTTGCTGATGACCTTTTGTTATTTGCCAAAGCTACACAAGAAAATTGTGAAGCCATTTCTGAGGTCTTGGAGGAATTTTGCTCGGAAACGGGTCAAAAAATCAGTTGTGAAAAATCTAAAGTCTTTTTCTCTCCTATTGTGACAATTGAAGTTAGGGGGAATTTAACCCACCAGCTAGGTATTAGTGAGACTAACAATTTGGGCAACTATCTTGGGTTTCCTTTGAGGCATAAAGACAGAAATAGAAATGAGTTCCTTTTTATTATTGATAGAGTTCAGGCCAAATTGGCTGGTTGGAAATCTAATTGCCTTTCTCCAGCTGGTAGACTTGTTCTTCTTAAGGCAACGGTCACCCCCATTGTTGAATACTTTATGCAGTGTTGCAAACTCCCTGTTAGAGTTAGTGAGCGAATTGATAAGCTCACTCGTGACTTCCTTTGGGGCTCAAATGATGAAAGGCGGAGAATGCACATGGTGGGGTGGGATAAGGTGACAAATCCTACTTGTATTGGGGGTCTCGGCTTATTTCAAGTCAAAGCTAGAAATGATGCCATCCTTGCAAAATTATGCTGGCGTATTGCTTCGAACCCGGATGTGGCCTGGTCTTAAATGCTTTGTAAGAAATACTTGACCCCTGCCAGATTGTATGATAGGGGTAGAAAGTACCCCGCTTCCCGTACTTGGAAGGCTTGTAAGGTTGGAGGTTTGATTTTCAATAAAGGTCTGAAATGGGTTATTTCTAGTGGGGAAGGAGTGAATGTTTGGAATGATTTTTGGCTGCCGTCAGGTCTGCTGAGAGGCCTAATACATGGTCCCTTGGTGGAAAGGGAAGGCAATATTTCTGTGAAAGATTTTCTGGCTGATGGGAGGAGTATTTCTTTTGTTCTCCCTGAACCAATTGTGCAGGAAATAAGAGGTATCCCCCTTGCTCTAAATTCTGCCCGTGAAGATATTCTCATTTGGGCTTTCTCAAAAATGGTAATTTCTCCTTAAATTCAGCTTATTAACTTGCGAAAGATTTAAATCCCTTGAACCTTTCTACTCTTAAGATGTGGGTTTGGAAAACAAAAACCACGCCCCGCATCAAATTTTTCCTCTGGTTGTGCTACCACGGTAGCATCCCTTGTAAAGAAGTCCTAGGTTCACGGGGTTTTAATCTTGATACTGTTTGCGAACTCTGTGGTTGTAATTCTGAATCTATTATTCATCTTCTTCGTGATTGTGGTGTTGCAAGGAATGTTTGGAGGAATTCGGGTATAAACGATGATAACCAGGAATTTTACAATCCTCCCCTTGCTGTGTGGTTGAAGAAGAATTGTGAATTGTCTATCTCGCTTGCTAGTACTGGGATTCCATGGAACTATTTATTTCCACAAGCTGTTTGGCTTTTATGGCTGCACCGAAATAGCTATATTTTCAAGAATAAAAGAATTGATGAATCTCTCCATTTGCAGTGTATTAAGAAAGGTGTTGAGTTCTATGCTATTGTTCCAAATTTTTTAAACAAACCTCTTCGAACACAGCTCCAAGTTAAATGGATGAAACCAAATCCTGGTTGGGTAAAAATGAATATTGATGGGGCAGTTGGTGGTGCTCTCGGCAAGGCTGGTGGGGGTGGAGTGTTACGCTGCAATAGAGGAAATTGGGTTGCTGGTTTTATTAGGAATCTTGGTGCGGTATTCAGCACTAATGCGGAACTCTGGGCGCTTAAGGATGGCCTTTTGCTAGCTAAACAACTTAATATCCAACATATTAACATTGAACTAGATGCTGAATATATTGTTCATTTACTTTCTGACCTAAACTCTGTTAATCTGATGCTAGAACCTTTCCTAAGTGATTGCAGGACCCTGATCAACTTGATGCCTAATTGCACTTTGTCTCACATATTCTGGGAAGCTAACAGTTGTGCGGATATTTTGGCTAAAATGGGAGCAGATCTTGTTTCTGGCTTCCACATTTTGTATGAAGCACTGCCTGTGGTGGAAAATGTGCTAGCTTTTGACAAAGCTGAGCTATTTTGTAATAGACTGATTATTTAATATTATCTTCCTTCCACTGTTTACCAAAAAAAGAAAAAAAAAAGAAAATAGCAATCATTTTTCTTGTTCTCATTTTTCCTTTTCCTTTTGATTTTAATGGCGGAAAGAATTATTCGTGTTACATGTGTCAAGTGCAATTCTTTGATCATGATAATTCTGGCCAGCGTGGGAATCAAAAAATGGACGTTGTCGACATACTTTTCGACTGTTAAGGCTAACCCTGTCTTGGATATGAGGATCCTATTACTTTATTTTAGAAAGCCTTTTCAAAAATTCCATAGGGATTTTCCGTAAGGAATTTTACCAGGAGGCAGGAGCCCATTGGAATTCTCTCCAAAGTTCTTTTTGCAAATAAAAAGAAGGGTAAAATGTAAAACACACTCTTAAAGTTTGAGTGTATTTAGATTTTACACTTTAAAATTTCAGAATTTAGATTTTATCCTTATCTTAAAGTTATATGTTGTTTTCATTTGCAGCTCCTCCGTTAACTTTTTGCTGACATGTCTGTTAAGTGACAAGTAAGTGTATGATGTCTACTTATTGATCCAATCAAATGGTGACTTGTGAATTTTACTATTTTACAAGTAAGCGTATAATTTCTTCTCTCTTAGCTTAAGAAACCTTACGGCAACCATGAACTAATTAGGAAGTAAAATAAATTAGACAGTTTTTTATTATAGAGAATTTCAATTTATGATGTTTACTCCTGATGATAGTTCTTTATTGTCAGATCAAGATACTAATTAATTTTTGGTATAGGCAAAGATTGAATTCCAGATTTCTTATTCAACTATCAAAGATTTTACTAGTTGAGTTAATTAGAACCCATAAAATAAATTAGACACAAATAATTAATCACACCTAAAAATTTATGATTGGTGACAACTCCTAAAAATAGAAAGATAAATAAAAAGGCTTAGGCCCGTTTGGTAGAGAGGTTTAAACACACATTTTCAGTTTTCAAATAACATTACATATATTTTCATACATTTTTTTTCACCTATTTGTATTTCAAAAAACTACAAACAACATTACTTAAATTTCTTTACTAAACATGCCCTTACTAATGCGAACATATAACTGTAAAGTGTTTGCATAAGTAACAAACATTATACACGTGTTCCCAGGAACATCCAAAAAGTAGTTGAGGGTTAGAGCATCTCTAGTAGTTTGCATAAGCCACAAACATTATACACGTGTTCCCAGGAACATCCCAAAAGTAGTTGGGGGTTAAAGCATCTTCAGTCATTTATTTAAATTTTTATACTGTTTGAACAATACACAATAATATTTATTTTTTATCTACTCACTTTTATAAATATACATTTTAATAGATTTTCTATCATTTTTCATCTAATTTAAATATTATTTTTCATTGATTCTTTATTTGTTTTTAATATTTATTTTTTCTTTCTTTATTCATTCTCAACAATTATATTTTTCAACAAAAAGTGTTACATCCACAAAATATAAACTTATAAATCATATAATAAATAATATCCGATTGACACTAAATTTGACACGTATATTAAGAGTATAAAGAATATGTAATTCAACGGTTAGATTTTCAAAATATATAATAATATTTATTTTATTGAGTAAGGTTGTAGTTTTAGACTACTATCAATTTTGTAGCTAAATTAAACTTTGTCAAAAAAAAAAAGGGCAAATAACACTCCCCTCCCTTGAGGTTTAGAAAAATGACACTCACCCCCAAACTTGAAAGGAAAAAACACTCCCCCCCTGAGATTTAAAAAAAAGGGCAAATAACACTCTCCTCCCTTGAGGTTTAGAGAAATGACACTCACCCTCAAACTTGAAAGGAAAAAACACTCCCCCCCTGAGATTTTAAAAAAATAACACTCCCCCCCCTTCTGTTAATATTAGTAACGGAATATTCCAATTTTTTTAAAGATTCTCTTTACCAAAGTTTAACCATGGTTAGTGAAAAGAGCATTTACATAAAATAAAATAAAATAAAAAATGAAAAGAACATATTATAAAACATGTTGCTTATGTTGATTTTTTAGTCTCTTATAGCACCTTTCCAATTGATTTTTTAAAGTTTGATGATCCTCTTAGATTTTTTAATCGCTCCTCTTTCTAACACTTTGGATCAAAATTTATGAAATAAAACAATTTGCTGAAACTTTCAAGCTTTTATTGTTTAAAAAAGAGTTTGAAATTTTCAAAGTCACTTATCAATATAAAAAACTTTCAGAGTCAATTTGATTGATTGATGAACAAATTTACAAAAGCTTATTCTTTACCATCTAACGTTAAATTAGAAAAGCAGCTAAAAATATGGACTTTTGATGGAATAAGTTGAGAATAAGTTGAGGGCAATTTTGAGAATACATTATTAACCAAATGGTACGTTAGTGCACAACATTTTTAACGTCAATTTAATAGAGTTTAGATAAATAAATATCAAAGGGGGGAAAATGTTTTTTTCCTTTAAGTTTGGGGGTGAGTGTCATTTTCCCAAACCTCAAGGGAGGGGAGTGTTATTTGCCCTAAAAAAAATAACACTCCCCCCATCTGTTAATATTAGTAACGGAATATAAAATATATTATAAAACATGTTGCTTATGTTGATTTTTTAGTCTTTTATAGCTCCTTTCCAATTGATTTTTTAAAGTTTGATGGTCCTCTTAGATTTTTTAATCGCTCCTCTCTCTAACACTTTGGATCAAAATTTATGAAATAAAACAATTTGTTGAAGCTTTCAAGCTTTTATTGTTTAAAAATGAGTTTGAAATTTTCAAAGTCACTTATCAATATAAAAAACTTTCAGAGTCAATTTTGGGAATACATTATTAACCAAATGGTACGTTAGCGCATAACATTTTTAACGCCAATTTAACAGAGTTTAGATAAATAAATGTCAGAGGGGGGGAAAATGTTTTTTTTTCTTTAAGTTTGGGGGTGAGTGTCATTTTCCCAAACCTCAAGGGAGGGGAGTGTTATTTGCCCAAAATAAAATTAAGGATGAGTTTTGGTAGGGCCGAGCTCTGTGCGCTAGGCCCGGCAGGTAGAAAAGTTGGTTAGTTCCCCCCCCCCCTCCCCCCCTTTCACTGGTTTTACATTAAAATATATAGAGATAAACAGTCTCCACACTGCCTATATCAGAAAAGGAACCACATCAACTCCCAAACACCAGTAAAATCGAAACCCCAATTTCTCCAATTACACTCTTTTCTTTTCTTTTTTATGAACTCATTGACTCTCTTTCACCCCCCATTAAACTACCCTCTTCATTTGCATCAGTGTAAATCACTAGAGACCACAACAAATAATCATGAGTTCAACTTTGAAAGACCAAGCAGGTGGTGTTTGTAGCTGTACGAGGTGTTCTCTCCTTATTAGATCACTGCAAGAATGTGCCAAAAAAAATATCAAATCTTGTTATCAAGCCAAGGAACTCTCTGCCAAATCTTCCTCGGCGGTTTTTGATAATAAGCAGAAACGCTCAAAGGAGGAGTCCATGAGAAAAATCATGGACTTAAACTGCTGGGGTCCTACCACAACAAAGTTTTAAATGGCTATGTAAAATCAGTGAAGTATGTGTGAAAATATGTCCTTTTATTTCAATGCACTTAAAAAAAAAAAAAATGCTTCCGATTCATTTGTTTTTAGGTTTAAATATGTTTTTGGTCCGCAAGTTTTGGGGCCAAAATGGCCAAATACCACCATTTGGAAAAATATGTTGCAATTTACCACTGTTTCTGAAATATATAAGGATCTACCACTATTTAAGAATTCAAGTTCCTCAAACTCAAGTTTGCCATGAAACTCGAGTTCTATTAAAATTTGCCACTATGGCAATGGTTGAGCTGAAATTTTTATTTTTAAAATGCCACCTTGAACTCGAGCTTGTGGAGCTCGAGTTCTCTGTTGATATAACTCGAGCTCTTAAAGCTCGAGTCTCTTAAAAATTAAACTACATAGAACTTGAGTTTAGGAAACTCGAGTTCTTTGTAAGTACATACTCAAGTTTTTCAAACTCGAATATTGTGTAGTTTATATACTAAGAAGATGTTAAATCCTATCTCCCTTTCAGCCATTCTTTTCAATAGATGCAGCTCATACTGTGAGCAAACCTTTTGTAGCTTAGTCTCTTCCTCAGATCTCAACGGAAACACAAATCCCAACTTTCCTTTATATTCATATGGGTGGGTTGCATCAATGCTGATCATGGGCCTGTAGTGCTTGAACCCACCAATAGATAGATCAAACACCCCAAATACGCAGTTGAATGTACAGGTGCCTTGTTCATAATTGTTGTGCACTAGTAACTTATACACTGAACCCAGACTTGCATCTTTCAATCCTGCTAAAAAATGTGGCAACTTTGCGTACGACTCGTTTAAATCGCTATACATAGCTGCAACGGCCTTTGGTTTAGCATCCCATACCTTGTAGTGAGATACACAATGTTTTAACTTTGCTAAAACAATGTGGCGTAAGAATTTTATCAAGTACAAGGGGTCTTCCAGTATAAACTGCTCAAGTATGTATGCTAGGTATGCCGAATCAATCATCCGATTGTCATTATCAACTTGGATGGATGAGCATGTGTGGAGACCCTTGCATTTTGTGATCTTCCAGACATTGTCTCTCTTGCTACATATAGCACGGATTGACCATGGGCATGAATCATTCTCGCAACTAACTAAATAATTTTTTATATAATCAAAATTCGAATTTAGATCTCTAGTTTGAAAAAAAAAATTATTATGATTCAAACTAACTAAAACCCAGAAATTAGATAGAGAGTGTATCATTAATTATTATTTTTTGAGTATGGAGACTTATTAAGTATTAGTTGGTAAACAGTTCAATAAACAAGAAAGTTTAATTTAAATATATATATATTTTTGTTTAAATATGAAATATAGTAATTAGGAAAACTACTAATAGACTTTTATTGTGATTGTGTTTGTATATGAAATTATATACTAGAGTAAGTATTACGTATTTGTCATAATTTTACTTTAGAATAAGCATTTGTTGTGATTATGTTTATATATAGAATTATCAATTTTACTATTTGTTGGGTTAAAATGAATTGACCCCTTGCAAATTAATTAATTACCCAAGTTAATTAATTAGTCAAATTACATGCAATGGCATGGTAGTACAAACAAATTACCAACTAAACTAAATATTGTGGAAATTAAATTTGATACGGTGATTTGTTTACGAATGGGGAAAACCTCTGAGGCAAAACCCCATTGGGTGAATTTAATGTTACCATTCCAGAGAATCTACTATTATCAATCATAAGCGGTTACAAGTATAAGGAATCTTACCAAACCCTTTAGCCTATCTCGAAATGCCAACCTACAGTTGAACTCTTATCCCAATATCCAATTGGACTTGTATTGTAGCGGCAATCTCTCTGTTCAATGCACGAATCCCAGTACGTGAATAACCAATGATGCACGAATCTCAGTACGTGACTAACTCCACCAACTTGAGGAAGATGTTGGTTGCAAAGTTCTTCACTTCATCAACAATGAAGATCAGGAACCTCTTTGGTCACAAAACTCTTGACGTAAAGATGCAGTAGCTTCTTCAGAGAGAATGATGAATTAGGGCACTTTTTGCATGTATTATTTTTGCATCATCTATGACGGCTCTTAAAATAATTCTTATATATGTCTAGGGTTGTGAGAAAAAAAATCCTACACAAATACATAGGAATATGTGTGTAATTAGATCTGAGAAGTCTGATTTTGTAATTCTTGACAGATACAGTTTGTGTTGAGAATCTGTCGAGCTTCAACATTAAATCTTGATAGAAAGGATTATGTTGAGACTTCTATCGAGTTTTAATGAACAGCTCTTCTTCACTTGTTTCTTGGTTAGATCTTCATGACTTTAAAACTTGACTTGAACACTTGACTTGAACAACATGTTTCTTGAAGTCTTAAACCCATCCTAGATCTACCAAATTACATAAAATATGTCCCTAACACTATTTAAAGAAATATAATTAAATAAATTTTTAATAGAGGGTTCAAATATAGAATAAAATTTTACTTCAACTACCTTTTAAAAAAGATCAATTCAACTAATATATATATATATATATATATGTGAGTGATGTAGGACAAAATCTACAATTTAATTTTTGTAATTATTTAATTTTGATATTTTTATGTAAAAAATGTTATTTTAGGTTTAGGTGATTTATTTCCTTATTTTTAAGGGCTTTTAATGTTTTTAGGTTAAATTTGGTTCTTGTTATGGTTAGGTATTAATTAGGAGTTATTTTAGAATATATTTTCTTGTTTGTCAAATTTTACAGAGCCCTTAAATAGTTACCTAAGTCTGTAAACGTTTTTCAGTATTATTGATATTAATAAACTTTTGTGTATTGTTTCTCTGGTGGATCTGAGAACCCTTTCTTCTTATGGGTTCAAGGACCCTTGTGGACTCAATGAACCCTTGCAGATTTGAGGTTATCATCATAAGCAAACATGTTTTGTTTCTTATTTTCTAGAAGAAGACATATTTTGCTTCTTGATGCTTTCTTATCCTACATCAGTGAGGCTTAAAAGGCTTGTACGGCATAATAGTCTTTGATTTTATCAATGGTGAAGCTAGAAAAAGCCTTAAAACTACACACACACACATATGTTATATATATACATAAAATATGCTTTTTTTTTTTTTTTTTTTACATTTAATAAACTATTTACATCTTTTTTTTTAGATGCAAATATGACCGATGCTAATGGTCTGGTCATTGGAGACATCATTCCAACAACCAACATCAGAGGTTTGATAATCGAAGTTGTCATTCCGATGGTCTAAGACATCGTTTTGGCCACCAATGCTGGTGGTCCAATCATCGGAGACACCACTCCAGCAGCGATTAAAATCAGTTTGTAGATGCAGTGGCTACTTTGACCTCAATGGTTGAGATACCTAAGGGAATATGGACATGTCCTTTGGAGATTGAACAAAAGTATCAAGAAAACAAAAAATGATACACGAAGAAAATAGGGGACATGACTTTGCATGGAATGCAACTGCTCATAATTGGGTTTATCATCATTCTAGCCGAAATAGAAGCATCACGCTTAAGCTACATGAACCACTGTGGACCCCTGCAAATTCCTTATCCATTTGGAACAAGTAGAGGTTTTTCCTTGATGAATCATTTCTCCTTGCATGCAATTACACATTTAGGAATCAAAAACTATTTATGGGTCGCAATACTGTTCTTAGCATTTCCTTAGATGGAGAATTAACAGTGTCTACAGGCGTTACTATCACGTGTTATGACCAATTCGGCATTAATGAGTCACATATCGTCTGAGTTGATATCTTTCAGATTTCATATTTCCATTAAAAATAACAAATTAATAGCAGTAGATTGTGATATCATTGGATTTTTTAACGATTCAGTCTTCTCATTGGAAAAGACATATGTCTCAGGATGCATATAAACCTGCATAAGCCTTGAAAATATCCTTAATGGGACTTATTCTGGGTCAGGTTGTTGCTAGAGTTCGATCCCACCTGGTTTAGGAAATATTGATTTGATTCTTCTTAGTTCTGATAACCACTCCAATGTTCTTCAGTTCAACCCCTGTGACGCTGCCTTTGAAATGGATGAAAAATCATTTAATTTTTCAACATTATATTTTCAAAGTTTGTGTAGTTCTGAGACTGTTCTCTCTATGTGTGTGTGTGTTATTTGCAAAAAGTAACATGATTTAACATATGTTATTTTTCGCACATTTAATAAAATATTTACATTGTGTATATAACATTAATAAAATTTAAAGGATTCTTAACTACTAACCATGAAATTCACATTTATATATGGTTTCTTTCAAAAAGAATTTTTTTTTCTATATCTCTAATTTTCTAAAAACATTAAAAAATAAATAAAGAAGGTTTCTACTAAAAATATTTATTATAGATGTTTATATTGGTGATAACTGCACCAATAAACTTCACGTCAATATATCTATCCTTATAGGGAAAATGATTGAGTTCCATAACTCCTTACATATTTCAACCATCATCTTCACAATAACATAAGCGAAGTGAATTATTTTTGCAAATGTTTCAATGGTTGGATACAATAGTTCAAAACAAATATTTTATTTAAAACTTTTCCATGTTATGCACGGAAGGAACTTAAATTTTGCCATGCAATCTCTTTGTGATTTCTACAAAGGGAGACAATGGTGGGAAATGCAAAAACATATGCATAACAATATTTATTAATATGTTTATAAGGTGATATAACATTTGCATAAAACATAATATGAAATGTATTTTATATTAACCATCAATATGAAGTATAAACATATCATAACACTTGCTTATAGTCATGTGCATATGCACGATTTAGTTAAGAATAATCATAATTACTAGTAAGTAATGGACTGTGTACATTTATAGTATTACGTACATTAAAGACAAATAATTTGAATTTTTATATATAAATATTTTCTAGGATTACATGCTTGTAGATATAATTGATATAAAAATAAAAGAATAATTTTAAGGACACCTAACAAGAAATTGGAGTGCATTTAATTATCCAAACTCAATTATATTGAATATTCTCTCCACTTCTACTTAAATATAATACTAGCTTGTAACCAATGCATACACATAGATGTCTTTAAAATAGTAAATGTAATGGGATTTATATTTAAATTCCTGCCTAAGTTTAATCCTGTTGATGATCATTTTTTGATTTGTAAGGATATTAGTTTGGTAGAGTATGCAAATTATTAATTCCTGATAACTTATAAAAAAAAAATGCTCATTCTTGATAGTTTTGTTTTAGAAAATAAAAATTGTTACTTCTTAACTTAATTTTGTTATTGTGATGCAATAAATGTATTTCAGCCTTACATATTTCAAATAAGATATGAACAACCAATTTTTAAGATCATGATTAAATTTCACATTAAAATTTTTGTTTGAACTAATCATAATTTTTTAAAGACAAAGTTTGGCTACAACTTCCTTTAAAAATAAATTAATATTACTAAATATTTTGGAAAATGTAATCTAATTATGCCAAGTTAATATCTAATACAACTATTGTAGAAATGACTTTAATTGGTGACATGAATGGACAGCTAATTTGAAGTATTAAAGTCAATCCCACTATAGTATAAAAGTAACAACATGCACCTTTTGACTAAGGAAATAATGGCATAGAGGTTATTCTCTCTAATATTATTACTATCAGATTCATCTACCACTTTTAACTCCTACAAAATACAAATTTCAAATCTGATTCAAAATTGAAGTCTACCTAACCAATTGCACTGCACAGTCTATACATATACGCATTAGAAACCACTTCTCAATTATGAATGAAAGTTCCCAAACAAATCCATCCATGATGACCATGAAACATTTCAATGAATTTATTTTCCACAACGTAAATAAGCATTACCTACTAATCATTTGATGTTCAAGTAATAACCTAGGACTATTTTAATCATACAGTACAACAAAAAGGGCACTGATTGAGGTGTAGATTGATTGAGGGGAACGGTTAAAATCAAGCTTGAAAAACTTCTTATTTGAGGTATTGAGTTCTAAATTTTTATTTTCATTTCTTCTTTTTAATAATGTTTTAATATGTTTTCTTGCTTTGTTTGTGTTTTATAATGTTTGTTTAGCTTAATTAGGTTTTCTTTACTTTATGATTTGATGCATGTTAGGTTGTTAGATTTAAGTTTTTGTTCGTTTTCCTGTGTTTCTAGTTTTTGGGTTAGGGTTTAGGGTGTGTCTGCATGCGCATGCTTCAGCACGCATACACAGGCTCGAAGTATGCATGCACATACAACTAACCTGCGTATGTAGGCCTATGTATGCGCACACATACTCATGCCCAAAAACCCTAATTCAAGCTTTTTGTTTTTGTTTCTTTCCCCTGATATGCTTCTGCTTTGCCCCTATTTTATGATTTTGAGTCTTTGTTACCTTATTTAGATACTCTTTTGCTTTAGCATGCTAGATTAGGGTTTCCTTTATTTTTTGCTTTAATACCACGAACATGCATATATCATGATCATGTATTAATGCAATAGGTGTTGAGATGCAGTAAGGTGAGTAAGGTAAGTAATGCATTCATATGAATATGCATTTCTTTGTTATAAGAGCTTTATCTTCCTTTGATGAACATGCATATGCAAGTCTATATGCCACGCTTTGAATGATAATATGATTTGTTTGATGCCTATGTTTTTGCCTTGATTTGATATATACATGTTTCTGCCTTGGATGTAATGGATGCTATGCATGATAGATGTATGCTAGGTTGTTTAATTGCCATGATAGATGTGTGATAGGGTATGTGATGTGGTGATAAGCGTGATATATGTATGTTAGGGTTTGGGATGAAATGTTATGTTGTATGCTTAGATGTATGCTAGTGTGTGTGTTTAAGATGCAATGTTGAATGTGCCCTTAATAAGATTAAGACATAGGAGACAATGAGTGGAAGCTGACCCATGAGTCGGGTGGTTTTGGGTGCCTAACACCTTCCCAAAATTGTACCTAAACTCCGAACCCATACTTTGGCAGTAAGATCAGTTTTTCCATGTAAGGGTGCAATATTCATGGTTTCTAAACCATAAAACTAGGTGGCAACTCTTTGTTTCTCTGTCCCGGTTTACTCGATCGAGGCGTACTCCCCAAATCACACATTGCGCCCACATGAGGTAAAAATAACATAACGAAATAGATAAATAGTATGAAAAGGAAGCACTGAAGGGGAATACAGTACTTAATAAAGCCTACCATATTACAAAATTTTCTAATGTAACTAGGGGCGAAGCCAGAACTTCAAGGGAGTGGGGGGAGGGGGGGGGGAATTTGAAACAAAATTTTTTTCATGAAATTTTAAATTAGCATCTATTTAGTACAAAAGAAAATTCATAAAATAATTATTTTATTGGTGGTGCATCAAATTATAAAAATTATATAGTAAAACTTGTATTATCAACATCAATCAATCATTTAATTACACTTTAAAAATAACACTGTGCTTTATCAGCGCTCTACAAATTCATGTTAATAAAAAAAAAAAAATGCTCTGCTCAATACTCACCACATTCATTATCTCGTTACAATGCACAATAAATTGGTAACAGTAGCACAATAATCCAAGCCGTTTGACTTTTGACTGAATTCGTGGTTATGATTTTTTCTTTATTAAAAAAACTAGTTACAAACCTATGCTATGTACAGGAACCTACTTGTTTGTGTGGTAGACTAAAATAATTATATAAAATTTAAAATTGATTATGAAACTATACAATTTCATGAATTTCTCCTGTTTCGCTTCAATTTTTGTTACGATTTGATAAAGAAGTTATTGTTTGAAAGTGCAATATCTTGCGAAAATTTTACCAATTGGTTTTAGATATTAAAATTTTCGAAAGGCCAAAAAATATTAAAGAATCAGAAGATTCACTGGCTAGAAATTTTTGAAACAAAAAAAAAAAAAAAAAAAAAAAATATATATATATATATATATGACCACACAATAGAGAAATATAAGAGAAAAATAGGTTATCTTCAAAAGAATATATAATTCATGGTTTAACCGTTGAAATTTGCTAAACATGTTTAGATATTGCAATAACTAATGCAAAAATGTAGATATTAAAACTTTTAAAATGCCAACAAATAAAATTAAAGAATCAAATGATTCAGAGCCTATAAATTATTGAAACAATATATATATATATATATGTCCAATAGAAAATTATATTATTTAAAAAAATTAAACGATAGAATTAGAGTTCCAAATAAATTTATGAGTTTGAATAGCACCAGGACATAATGATATGTGTGGGTGTGGTATATGGTGATATATATATATATATATATTTAATTTTTTGTTGTTATCTAATATATAATAGCAAAAAATAAATTAACGCATAATCAAAAGATTTTGAAATAAAAAAATTTATATTCTATAACGTAGAGTTCAAGAAGTTTTGTTGTAGGGTTTTTAAAAAATTAATTAACTTTGTTTTTGGGTTTATTGCAATAAAGCCGATACTTATCCTCTTATTGCAGATTTTTTTTTTTTTTTAAAAATAATCATCTTTAGATTAAATTCAGCTTAAAATATCAGATTTTATCCAAAAAAATCCGCTAAACATGTTGAGATATTGCAATAACTAACGCAAAACTTTCAAAATGCCAACAAATAAAATTAAAGAATCATATGATTTAGAGCCTATAAATTATTGAAACAATACATACATATATATATATATATATATATATCCGGTAAAAAATTATATTATTTAAAAAAATTATACAATGGAATTAGAGTCCCAAATAAATTTATGAGTTTGAATAGCACCAGGACATAATGGTATGTGTGGGCGTGGGATATGGTGATATATATTTAAAAATTATATTCTATAACGTAGAGTTCAAGAAGTTTGGTTGTAGGGTTTTTAAAAAATACTTATCCTTTTATTGCATTTAAAAAAAAAAAAAAAATCTTTAGATTAAATTCAGCTTAAAATATCAGATTTTATCCAAAAAAATAAAAAGAAAAAAGAAGATAAGTATCTGGTTTTGGAGAGTAAAATGGTGTTTTTAATTTTATTTTTTATTTTTTAAATATTGTGTTGTGCTAATGTGAAAAATTGCGGTGCCAGCAGATACTTCGGTTTTATATATATATATATATATATAGATTAGAATCCGTAAGTTGTCTGGCTGTCCCAAAAAAATAATTAGAAATTTAAAATAGTGCTACAGCAAGATAAACATTAAACAAAGTTGGAGAAACAAAACTGAGAGAGAGAGAGAGGCCAAAGTCTGAGGCATACCAAACTATGTGGCAGCACCGAATTATTGTTGCGTGAAGTGGGTTAGATGATGCGTCGCACCAGTGATGCCTTTGGAAGAATGTTTTGGTGTGGTTTTTTCTTTTTTTTTTTTTTCCTTAAAATCACTACACCTATGATCTATCATCTAGTTTGATAAAATGGTTTTTTTCTTGATAACATGGTTTTTTTCTTGTAAATTTTGAAAGGCTTAAGGATGGGCTTGGTGGTTAATTTTTGTTGGAGTATTTGGGTTAAATTTTAAATATTTGTTGTAGTGCTTGGGCTAAATTTTATTTCATTACATGGCCAAGAATTATGTTCAGGGTAAGGAAAAATTTTGTTGGGTCGGGGGGAGAATTTTGTGGGACCAAATCTTAATTTTTATAAATTTAAACATAGTATATAATTTTTTTTTTTCAAAATTTGGAGGGGTCCCTGCCCCCCTTGGTCCAATAATAGCTCCGTCCCTGAATGTGATTGCACAACAGATTCTCAACTTACTGAAATTTCATGGTATTTAAATATTAGAACTGGTTCCAATTCTGTACTTATCACCACAATTCATAGATTGGCAAAGTAGACTAACAAAGGTAATTTAAACAAGTAAAAAAAAAACCTTATAGAGAACCTGGTTTTACCTGATCACGAATAAATGTCATCTAAATATCAGATGATTAGTCGGTATCAAAAAGAAATCGATATTAATTCAATGAAGTATATGATGCTCCTTTTATGTTTTCTTTTGCTTTTCCTTATTGTAATATTGAATAAATAAAGCAATCATTACGTACTTTTCTGCTGGAAAGAATCTGTGGATTCATATGAATAGTAAAATAAACTTTTGGAATGAGGTCTCAAGTTTAGTTATTACAGTTTTTAATAATGAATCTATTGCATAAGCCTTGTTCACAGTTTCACAGTTTTTAATAATAAATCGACTACATATTTCATAATATTTATGAGATTTCTTTATGATTTGTATGGTACACGTGAATCAGTACCCCTGTATACACAGTGAAATATGCATGCTTTTGAGCATAAAGTATTAATATTGCTTGAAAGTTACTGTCGTACAAAAACAGAAATAAGCTATTGATATCTCCAACCACTACTACTAATATTAAGAGAAGCATAACATGAACCACCTTGCAGTAATTCAATTGCGACAAGGCAGCTAATTTCAGCCGAAGTTGGGTTGGGTGAGGGATAAAAATTTCACATATTGAGCTGTCCCACTTAGGGATGGGACTTCATGCTCTTGCTTACCTTCAACCAGCCTAGTTTTCCTGAGTTGCAGGCTCTTAAATTTTGAGCTTGTCATAATCACAGTTTGTGTATATTTATATACATCTGTACAGCCCAGGTTGCCTATTTTGCAATCTCTATTTTCAGCTTGCATCTCAAAATTTTGCAACCTATTACCTATTGCCAAAGCTTGGACAAGAAAAATATGTTTTTGATATCTTCTCATAAGTTGTTTTTATCATCTATGTGCCCAATGATTCTTGTTTTTATTTTATGTATATACCTATATTTTGGATTCTATTCGAACTTAGTAGGGGACATACATCCTTCAGCATTTAAATTTGACTCATGATCAGAACTGGTTACACTTCCTTTTACTATTGTTTCATAGTTCTAAAAAGATTCTCATTGCACCTTCAAGAATGGCGCACAACATGCAAAACACACATATGAAAATCCATATATTACAAAGGGCTGCAAGTGACCCCATGTGCTTTATTACAAAGTCCATTTCCTCGCTAACATTTCATTTCCCAACATTTAAATCAGTAAAGGAGCTGCAAGGAAAAGTGAGAGACTCCAAAGAAACACAAATCAACGCCGATAAGTAATAAAGTATTACCAACAGCTTAACAGAGGATAACAAATACAACAACCAGGTGAAATGCTAGTCTTTTTTGAGATTCTAAAAGAGATTCCTATCGGGACAACACAAAAGCCATGCTCTCAAATGGGGTCAACCATAAACCCTCGACATACTAATATACCATAACTCTCGTATTTGTTAGTTAATTAATGAAATATTATCATTTAGCAGCTTTACCAGCTGTAGAAACAAGCAAAGAGAATCACTACAGAATATAACAAAAAATGTAATTTATATATTGGATACTTAAACAATTAAAGAAATCAAAATTTTCTTTCAATAATTGCTTTTCTTG
>CM042476.1:89706083-89803583 GCA_023621385.1 Quercus gilva | reverse complement strand
TTAAAGCAACGCTTATGGTTGTGCCCAACATATACTTAATTGGACCTATGCATAACTGACTTAATTAACAACTTGGCTAAGTAAAATGAATTGAGGTTTAAATTTTTTTTCTAATAATTGGTATTAGTGTAGGCACACACACTCTGATTATGATTAACATCTGTTGTGTGATCATTGCCCTGGATGTCTATGGATTGTTCCATCTACCACATTTTAAGGACATCAACTATGCTTATTGGATGGTATGTATGAGAGCTTTCTCAATGCCTAAGAATGAGTTATAAATTGGGATTCAACAATTTCAGAGGTAAGGGGAACAATTTTTCGATCATATGTAATCCATATTTATGTCCATTTCGGATTTAAAATGTTAAATAAATCAATTTTGAAGTACAAACTCTCAGATAAAGTGGACTTGTTTGTCAGGAGATGCATTGTGCGGTTTTGCTGAACTCTGTGTATAATGAAGATACAGCAATAGAATAGATATTCATTCTGCTGAAGTCTATTTTAATTTTCTTTTAAAGGAATGTTGATATTGAAGGGTCTTCAAAATGACCTTGAATTAGTAACACACCAGGTTAATGGCCCTATTCACAATCTTTACAGGCATCAAGTGTCCCACATCGGAACATTATATAAGATTTCTACACTTTATACAAAGTAGGCAAAACATCCCCAGTGTCCAAATTCTCCAGAATCACAAACAACCAAACTCTCAAACTCTGCCGAGTCTGGCCAGTTTTGTTTCCATCTCAAATTTGAAATTTTTAACCATTTGGGGCTCTCAGGTGACACAATCTAGCCAATCCCTCAGTTTTTTTTTTTTTTTTTTTTTGTATACTTTAAGTTAAACAAAATCCGCCATTTCTTTTTCTTCTAGTTTGAATAGGGTGACATGGATTTTGCAATGATCACATTCTGCAACCTTTTTCATATATTTGGTTATTTCGTTGGCAATGGTGTAGCACTTCACCTAAGGGATTTTCTTCTTATTTTTTTCAAAGTGAGCTTTCTGTAATCTCAAAGCTAATTAAAAATAAATAAAAAAAGTGTTGGTTCAATTGAGATTAGCCCAGAAGGCCATGCTTGGGTGTGAGTGGCACTAGCTCGTTTTCCTTCCACTGCCAGGAGGGAGAGGTAGTCGCTGCTCTGTGAATCCAGCCTCACGCTGTACCCTCTTCTCTAGGAGCCACGAGACCCACAGCCTTAGCTCAAGTCCCAAGCCTCAACTCCTAGCTTGGAATGGGCGAGCCAGAGAAGAAGCCAGAGTCACACACCCAGCCAACTAGAACCAAAGCAATGTTCCATCACTCTGATGTCCCCACTTGAGCTATATGTTCAAAATTTTTTTTTTTTTTTTTTTACAGTTTTTCTTTTCTATTAATGTCATGAGGCTAGCCACCAAAACTGAACATCGAAAAAAACATTGAAAATCATATGTTTGTGTGTGGATTTGTTCAATTTTTGAAGGTTGGCTTATGATACTCCTAGTTGTATCAACAATTTGCAAATGTGTATACCTCATAATGTGATGAATGAAAAATTATGATATTAAACAAAAAAAAAAAGTATCACTTCAAAAATTACCAAAAATACCCTTAATTTAATTAGATAGTCTTACTCTAAAAAAAATTTAAAAAAATGCGGTTAAAATAGTAATTCAGCAAAATTCAAAAATGAATATAATCGAGAAAACTCAATAAACTTCCCAGTAAAAAAAAAAAAAATAAATAAATAACTTCTCACTTTCCCACTTACAGCCAATTACTCTTCATCTTATTATCCCAACATCCCCATTTACAAGCATTTACTACTATGTAATCTATCAATACCTATCTAGTTTTCCTCTCTCATTTTCTTCTTATTTAATATTCCAATCTAATAAATTAAATACGTAACCAGGCATTTAGGCACAACACTGCTCCACAAGGTGATTGAATATGAGTTTTTTTTTTTTTTTTGAAACGATTGAATATGAGTTTTTAATATTTAGTTTTAGAGTTCTGTATCAATAGGACTAATAATATTCATTGATAAACCTAATTACTTCAATATATAATAAAAAAATTAAAATTTATTGTTATATAACCTTTACAATTATTTTTCTGAAGATAAAATTTAAATAAAGTAACATAAATATACGCCTAAACTTAAACACATTCCAAAATTTTACAAGTGTATAAGTAGAATTATATTTTTAAAGATATATTTTAAATAAAGTAACATAAACATAAATAAGAGAATAATTTTGTATTTATAAACTTTTTTTTTTAATCCACTGTGATTAATCACAATGTAAGGATCTAGTTTCTTAAATTCTCAAGTAACATATTTCTTCTTTCCAAAGGGTCTTCATGAAAGAGGCGAAAGGGCTACTTTATGGTCTGCAAGCAGAGTTTTGCTAATAGGAGATAAATTGAGTGATGATTCTCTTAAGAGAGGTATTATTGAGAAACTTACAAATCCAATGAAGGTAAAAAGAACACTGCTTTTAAAACTTTAGTGGGCCAATTTGGTATTTTGATGAGGGGAATTTATTGAAAGTTTGGGTGGGGCTTTCCCACTTCACCTATTCGTCAGGATATGTCTTATGATGGCACATTACACCATTAGGTAAAAGATCAAATAATGCAAACATTGTGTGGAAACAAAGGGGCCAGTGCTCCTCATAAATTGTTAAGAAAGACAGTAGATAAAGCAAATTTATGAGAAGTAGGTATAGAATCACCCAAAGGTTCAGCAGGATTGGTAGACGACCGTATGATGTCTCGGACAATTTTGATGTTGACAGCAAGACCATCATGGATTTTTTTTTTTTTAAATATTAAAAAATTAGATAATTTCTTAAATTCCTATATGTGCATGTGCTTTTCCACCGATATAATGGATGACATTGTTCCCATACCCATCAATCTTTGCTTAAGGTAATTACTAGTTCCACACCAATATTTGATTTTTAAATTTCCACCTATCTGATATAATAGATAAAAAATTATAATGAGTACAGTTGAGAAAAATTAATTTGGAATAAAACATATGTTTAAACAAATTTTGTAATGGAAGGGTAAATCTCATGATTATAGATTACAACTATTTCTTGATTATAGATAGGTGTTGACTAGCATCAATGACTTAAAAATTGTTCATATGCACAATGCTAGGGGGGGCATATTTGGTGCTTTCTTGCGTATTTGGCTTAGCGTTAAACTTGGAAGGAAAATGATGATAACTTGTTCTAATTTTGTTTCCTATACCGTGGCTGTCCTAACTATTGTTATTGCTCAAGCTCCTTGATACATTGTCTTTGGATGAATTATACTAAATAGAATGGGCATAGGGTTCATCATAATGACTTGCCTAATAAGTATTGCAAAGGTTTGCTCCACAATGATTTAGGTTTACTAATTATATTGTATTTAATCTTAATTCCAATTAAGCAATTGGTCTCCTACATTACAACCACAACCTTTATACGTTAACAATTATTTTATAATTAAAAAAAAAAAAAAAAAAAACTATGTAATCTTATTATGAAGTTCTATAATATAGGCAGGGGCGGAGCCAGAGGGGGGCGAGGGGGGGCACCTGCCCCCCCTGACTCCTAAAATACCCTTGCATATGTAGTCTTCTCTAGATACTCCCTGACATAGAGAAAAAAAGAAAAAGAAAAAAAGAACTCTCACTTGAAAGGGACAGGAAAAAGAAGTTACTCTTAAAGACCAAACCGTGTACCTTTTCACCAATTTCACTATTCTTATAAGCGGCTTTGGTCTGTCCCAGTGTTGCACCTGTTTCACTATTTTTTCTTTTTTATTTAATATCATTATTTTCACAATTTTCACTGTGATATCTTTCACAACATTTTATTATTGAGTGATGATAGAGATATTACAAATTTAACTACTTACGTCTTACAAATTGACATCTCACCAACCACAAAAATAATTTCAAACATATATTCATTATATTGTTTGAGTAGCACTAATCACATTTTTACCACATTAGTTTGTAAAATTTGTAATAGCTACGACTATGAATTGATTATTTTTGTTTATTTATTTTAATACTATGAAATATATTCATATTTTCTTACAATTGTTTATTTATTTTGTTATTATTATTGATTAATATTTTTTAGATTAATTTTACTTTTAATATTGTTTATTAGTTTTGCCCCCTCTAGGCTAAAATCCTGGCTCCGCCACTGAATATAGGCAAGATTTTTTTTTTTTTTTTAATTTAATTTAATTTCGTTGCAACTCCATGTTACACAGGCATAAATGTTTGGACTTGGTGTAACCTAATCTATAGCTCAATTATATTTAACAAAGTACCTTAAATAACTAGTATTATATATGTAAGGAGCAATGTACTATTGTTCTTTTTATTTTAAAGTCTACCCTAATGCATCTATACCGATTACTTTAAAATTAATGATTTTTCCTTTATTTCATGCAGTATGATTGGGGTGGTGGACAAGTTTCAATGCAAAAAATCTGTGCTCATGTGTTTAGATCAAAATGAAGTTGCACAAGAAACTAAAAACGAGATATATGCTTGCATTTCACATGCATATGTATATATACTATGAAACCGAGATATAAACCTTATCCAAATTGAGTTGTATAGCTTAAATGCTGATTTTTTTAGGAGAGTTAATGATACCTGCATTTTCATTTTAAATGATTACCTTTATAGGACATGATGGGATGGTTTTTTGGTGTGTAGACTGTGGTGGTGGAAAGGGTATTTTGTCATTTATTTATTTATTTTTTTTTTTAAGGCAGTGCTAATAACAAAGACATAGTTTTTTTTTTTTTTGCTAATAACATAAACACATATAATTACTTCCATATATAATAAAAAATATAAAACTTTATAAGTATATAACTAGATTTATTTTTTTAAAATAAAATTTAAACAAATAAACATAAACATAAACATAAACACAAACAAAGGAATAAAATGCAAGGAAAGATTAAACTCACTGTAATCGATCACATTAGAAGGATCTAGTTCATTGCATTCTTGAAGAGCAGACTTCTTGCTTGCAAAGTGCTTGAAATCTTCATGCCATTTTTTAATTATCAAATTATTTGGAACACAAAAAGAGGTAGATGCATGGCTCTTAAGCAATCCTAAGAGGAGCTTTTTGTATTGAGAAGTAAGATTGTGATAAGCTATGACATTCAAACTAACTTTACTTCAATTACTAAGCAAGAAGATCGCACATTCAAGTTTCCAATTCTACTTCAGTTGGTTGCTAAGCGTGAAATTGCTAGGTATCTCATTGGAGGTCGTAAACATTGACTTTATTTATTACATTACACATGATTCTCTAATTGGATTACTTTTCACCAAGTACCAATGATAGACTCATATGTAAGTAATGTTTGATCCAATTACAAGTCCATACATGTGCTATGAGAACTTACAACAATGTTCTCCAAAGGAAAGCACATGGAATTAAGCCAGCAACAATTAAAGCAGCCATTATGAACAGCGAAGCCTAAAACATTCATCTCCTACACAAGTTAAACTAGTGCTTTCGACATTTTTCCCTCAACTGCTAGTTTGCTTGAAAATCATAAATTAGGGCAATAATATATATTGAAGAAAAAGTTTCCAACAACCCCTCCTATAAGTGCCAAAAAAAATAAAATTGAATGAACCTCCTCTCTATAAACCTTTCCTAGCAACTCAAACTGCAAGGCCAACAAAACTCCCATACTAAACCCTTCAGTGATTATTACACCATATAGAAAACTCCTACCCTCAATTGCCAAGGCCAAAAAGGAAGATATTGATGATAAAATCATCATTATTATGACTTTCATGATAAAATTAATCTTAGAAACTTGGATAGATTTTAAGTTGCCAATTAACAAGGTACCAAAAAACCTTGAAACACACAAAAGAAATACCAAATTAGTTACGTTGTTTGCAGGGTATCTGTAACTTATGGCAATTTGTGCTAAATTATTCTCAAAAGCAATCATGGTTCCAAAGACGAATATATTAATTACCAACAGCCACATAATTTTGACACTAAACATGTATCTCAATTTTTCAAAAATGTGAGGGGCTTGTTTATCAGCTATTACCATATAAGTCATTTTGCACTTTGAGCAAAGATATTGTTTAAAAAAAAAATATTCAAAGAATTGTAATGGTTTTTTTTTTTTTTTTTTTTTAATATGGAAAATCCAAAACTGGTTTTAAGCAAGGAAGAAGAAGGGGGGAAAAAAAAAAAAAAAAAGGAAAAAGAAGAGGTGCATGGAGGTACCTGTGACTTTAATGCAAGATTTAGAAAATACCCTAAATCCTGCATTTTACACAGAATAGCCACTTTGTTATACGCACTAAAGTAGATTCAAACGTTGTCAAATTATGTTTAACAAATATTGTCAAATTATGTTTAACAAGAATTATTAAATTACATATAAATCATCAAACATAATTTCACCCATAGGCCTTTTGGCGTATTAGTTTTATTAATGTGCGTAGTGCCCATTCAAGATAATGCATCTCTTAATTACAATCCCTTATTTCAAGGGAAGATCTTTTGATTCCAACCATGTCATCTTTGTACATAAGTTTATTTATTTTTATGTTTAAGGGGATATGTGTTTTTATTTATTTGTGGCTGCACCTAATAATTTATTTAGGTTGCCTACGTACCCTTGGCAGGGATCGAGCCAATTCGTAATTCTTACTTTGAGGTCTTAAATTAAAAACCCTCAAATTGATTTTTTGCCCAATTTAAATGATGGACATTTAAGTCTAATACTTTGTATTTAATTAAGCATCAACTTAATTTTGCTTTTGGGTGAGATAATTGGTTTTAATCACAAGGATAAGTCAAGGACCATGTTTTTATGGAAATTGAATCAAGGATTCTCTTTTTGAGAAGTTGAATGTCCAAGCAATTTTCCCTTTTCTTTCATTTGCTTCCTTGTAGGAATTTTAATGATATTTGGATTGAGGTTCCCAAATTTAATTAAGGGAAAGAATACTCCTTTGAAGCAATTTTATTTTTTGTGAACATGTTTTAGGAATTGGGAATTGGAAAATTTCCTCAAATGAATTTTTATGGTCATTTTATTTTATGAATTATTAACTCCAACCTTGATTAAGAAATTAGGAATCCCAAAAAAAAAATAGTCATGTTGGAATTTAAAATAATTTTGTGAATCAAGTACTCCATTGAAATGTGGTGGAGTTGAGGACTTCATTAATTGGGTAGAGTCAAGGACTTCATTAGTTTGGTGGAGTCAAGGACTCTATTAATTTGGTGGTGTCAAAAACTACATTAAAATATGGTAGAGTCAAGGACTCCATTAAAATGGTAGAGTCAATGACTCCATAAATTTGGTGGAGTCAAGGACTGCATTAATTTGGTAGAGTCAAGGACTCCATTAAAATATGGTAGAGTCAAGGACTCCATTGATGTGGTAGAGTTAAGGACTCCATTAAAATTTGGTAGAGTCAAGAACTCCATAAATTTGGTCAATCAAAGATTCCAATTTAATTTTGTAGAGTCAAGGACTCCGTTGATGAGATAGAGTCAAGCACTCCATTAATTTAGTAGAGTTGAGGACTCCATTAATTTGTTAGTCAAGGACTCCATTGATGGGGTAGAGTCAAGGACTCCATTAATTTAGTAGTGTCGTTGATGGGATAGAGTTAAGGACTCCATTAATTTAGTAGAGTCAATGACTCCATTGATGGGGTAGAATTAAGGACTTCATTAATTTAGTAGAGTCCAGGACTCCATTAATTTGTTAGAGTCAAGAACTCCATTGATGGGGTAGAGTCAAGGACTCCATTACTTTTTGGTGGAGTCAAGGACTTCATTGATAGGGTAGAGTCAAGAACTCCATTAATTTGTTAGTGTCAAGGACTCTAGTTGAGAAAACATTGCACCAAAACTTCAGAAAATTTGTTAGAGTCAAGGACTCTTGTTGCTCTCTATCTTTTTTTTCTCTATGTATTTTGCTGTGTGTTTTCTCTCTATTTTTTCTTTGCTCTATCTGCGTGAGTGCGTCTTTTTCTATTTCCGTCTGTTTTTTCTTTTGCTTGCTAAAGGCTCTTTATTTATAGAGAAGTTTGAG
The DNA here is from genome assembly GCA_023621385.1 of Quercus gilva. Classification (NCBI taxonomy): domain Eukaryota; kingdom Viridiplantae; phylum Streptophyta; class Magnoliopsida; order Fagales; family Fagaceae; genus Quercus; species Quercus gilva. The sequence goes on along the minus strand of CM042476.1, from coordinate 89,795,466 downwards.
AAACTATTCCCACCTTTTTTTTTCCCCTCAACTCACCGGTTAATGGGCAATTTTCATGGACCATTATCTTCTTTCATGTGTTCATGCCATCACCCACTTTTCAGCCTTTTGGTTTGTTTTGTTTCTAGAATTTTCTTTTCATAGGTACTAGGCAGCTTATGTGATCTCTTCTTCTTCTTCTTCTTCTTCTTTTTTTTTTTTTTTTTTTTTTTTAAATTCAATTTTTGTTCCTGCCGTGGCCTCCTTTTCAGCCTTTATCTCCTTATTTTTCTCCTTTTAGTCCTTTCTTATAGATAATGGCAAACTAGCTTATAAATAGTTTGTTTTACTAGTTTTTGGACTCACCTGATTATTATTTTTTTAATGTGTCAACCCTTATTTTCAGGTGAGGTACATATGTGTTTTTTTTTTTTTTTTTGGTTTCAACATAAACACAAATTGAAAGTGAGTTCAATAAAGGGAAAACCATACCTAATTGTACCCATTCTTCTTGGACTTTGGGTTGCTTCAAAGGCTTAGCCTTTCCAACTACAAACCCCAAAAAAATAAAGTAACATACACAGAGAGTGCAATCGAGATCGCATATTGAATCTACAGATTTATACTTGAAATAAATCAATAATAAATGAAATCAATATCGAATCAAGAGAGAGTTATAAGGAACCTACCCACTCTTTGAAAAGAATTCAAACCAAAGTGAAACAATTATAGAAATATTAAAAAAAGAAAAAAAATGGAAAGAAGAAGAACCAATCTTGAAAAATTAAAAGAAAATAGATATTAAAGAGATTTTTTTTTAAGAATAAGGAGAGGTTGTTTGATAGGAAAACACTACCAAAGTCAAGTAGATGAGATGATACAGAATCGGCACAGATCTAGACTCTAGAGTTCCAATTATGAGCAAAAGAATTGGAACTGTACGAACTTCAAAATTGCCAACATCTGTGTCCTATTTGTGGTCACTGACTAATGAGATTTGTCGTGGAAGTTGATACACACTAGCCAAATCTTTTTCCAACAAAGCCTCCTCTTCTCCCCCCCCACCCCCCCCACCAACCAAAAAAAAAAAAAAGAAAAGAAAAGAAAGGATGAAAGGTAATTTGCAATTACCGATTAAGTTGTATTTTTACTTGATTATCTTTTACTTTTGTCTCTATTTTAAAAATAGAATGTAGGGGTATTTTTGAGTTACCAAAAAATCCAGTCAAAACAGGGGAAGCTCCTTAAATAGTAGTATAAATATAACTAGAATTATTTTTCTAAAGATAAAATTTAAATAAATAAACATAAACATAAACATAAACAAGAGAATAAAATGCAGTGAAAGATTAAACTCACTTTGATTGATCATAATAGAAGGATCTAGTTCCTTACATTCTCGAAGAATATAATTATTCTTGTGTATGGTGGTGATATTACTTAGAATTTTCAGATGGTAGACATAAAACAAAACTATTTGGTTTGATAATTTGTGTTGTTTTGAACTTTGAAGCACTAAAAAATAGTTTTTGTTGGTTTGATGTTGATTTTTTATTTGTTAGGTGATTTTTGAGATAAACATTATTTGGTATTGGCCATCATTAGGATGTTTGGGAGCAATTGATGGAACTCATGTTCGTGCATCTGCTCCAATCAAAAACCAAGGAAGTTTTCGTGGCCAAAGGAGGGGATAACACAAAATGTGTTAGCTGCAATTATGTTTGACCTGGGATTCATATATATGTTAGCTAGTTGGGAAGGTAGTGCTCATGATTCTCGTATTTTAAATGATACACTAAGTAGGCCAAGGGGACTTAAAATACCAAAAGCTATTATATAGATAACAAGCCTTTGTGTTTGGTTCTAAGTGAGTTGTCTATGTCACGTCCCAAACCCATCCCAAACTCGATACCCGGATTTGTGACCATGATTGGCATGTTAATATCAAGCCTAAACCTGGTATTAACAAGAACCAACAAAACTTTTTACAAAAGCTTCCCTCTTTCTTATCATTCCTGTTTCTTTACTTCTTGAAATAACTTTTCACTTGATATTCAGAGCATCTACATTGTACTTCAACCGATAACACAATCCACCAGTTATTCAAATTCTGAATTTCATATAATATATCTCTTAATACTTTAAGGTACACAACTTTCATTAGATCCTAAAATACACAATGCCACAAAGCTAAACATCAAATGCTAATTTGGGATATACACATTAAAACTAAAACTAGCTCCTTTCAGAACTCAACTAAGTCTTTTTCTGCTCCAAATTAAAACCTGTTGACTAAAAGAGTGGAAGGGGTGAGCTACATAGCTCAGTAAGGGTATGATACATAAAAATTTAATAAGAATGTATGTAAATCAAATCATTTCATTTTATAAACGTTCAGATAGGAGAACATCTTTTCATGCATAGTATTTTATACTATTTATAATAATAACTTATACGCTCTTCGTAGGAAAATAATTGTTCTCCCTTTTCTTATCAGAATAATTTTACCAAAACCTTTCAGATTGAATTTCTTTCATTTCTTAGAAAGTCACCAAATATAATATTGATTGTTTAAAATTATATACATACATATATATATATATATATATATTCTTGTTACAAAATAGTCATTTTAACTTAAATCAGATAATTGGTAACTTTGTCTTAACCTAGAAACATCTTACTAAATAAGAAAACATTTCTTTATAAACTTCTTCCCATAAAATATTATAACTTTCATGGTCATAAAACTTAACGTTTCATAAAGAACAGATATCTGATAACTTTTTAACATAAACTTGTACTTTCATCGGAAGCTTTATCTTTATAGAATACTAAAACATTTTCATCATATTCTTTATCTTTAAAGCACAACAGAACTTCAAAAACTTTTATCTTTAAAAAACAACTTTTCTTTTCATTAGAAACTTCTTCTTTCTATGAGAGCTTTTAACTTTTCACAATGCATTTAAACAAAATCATTCTCTCATGATTAAAAACATAATATAGTTGTTCATAAATAACATATTGGTTAGTCCATATTTGATAAATCTGTACTTATTTGGGAGGCTTCTAGCACCACTGTGCTAGGCATTCAACATTCCCCACATTGCCAGGTATTATTGGGATCACATCATATTACATATCTTTAACCATGGGGCTTAGGATAGCATCCTCCACAAGTTGGCCGTTACTAACAAGGGCAGGTACAGCAAAGCCAGTCCCACTTTTAATGGCCAATCAAATAATTATTTCCATGGAAAGCCAGTAATTTAACCCTTATTGACCGAGTTTAGATAACCAAAGGACATAACTCGAAACATTTCATACTTGTACATCATACTGAAATTCATAGTTTGCATAACATTTCATAATAAAAGCATTTTCATTGTTTACTTTAAATATCATGTTTGTGGAATTAGTAATAGCATCAATATGCTTAAATCATATGCATAAGGTTTCGAAAGCTCATGAACATATCTTTGTCTAAAACCTTTTAATGCATAATACACTTTTAAAAAACATTGTGTGTGTGTGTGTGTATTTGGTCTAAAGGATTTTTTTTTCGTTATTTGATTATATGTTACAAGGTCCTTGAATATTTATGTTTACAAGTGCATTAGATATATTCTTTGAAGGAATATATCTATGTTATGGATGGTTTATATTTATTTAAGATATTTTTTATTTGGAAGTTAAAAAAATAGTTGTTTTTTCCATTTTAAGTTGTGTCGAACACTAGAAAATATTTTACACAGCATTTTCATGTACACGAAAAAATATTATAAAATGAAAACATTTTTTGGCAAATATTTTACATGTAAAATATTTTTCCTCTGTAAATATTTTACGCCGACTAATAACCTAAACCTAAACATAAACACATATAATTACTTCCATACATACTAAAAAATTTTAAACTTTGTAAGTATATAACTAGAATCATTTTCTAAAGATAAAATTTAAATAAATAAACATAAACATAAACATAAATACAAACAAGAGAATAATATGCAATAGTGGGGACAAAATTTTTACCTGCAAATTAAGCAAATAAAATGCATTAAGATTAAAATCACTATGACCAATCACAATAGAAGGATCTAGTTCCTTACATTCTTGATGAATATAATTGTTCTTGTGTATGGTGGCGCTATTACTTAGAATTTTTAGATGGGGGGCATGAAATAAAACTATTTGGTTTGATCATTTGTGTTGGTTTGAACTTTGAAACACTAATAAAATAGTTTTTGTTGGTTTGATGTTATGCTAGGTAAGCATCAATTATATAGAGGTTTGAAATTCATCCAATTCCTATTGCTAATCTAACTAATGATTTGTTGATGACAAATATTATCAAAGTTGGTGCATTTTTCAAGAAGCAGAGTCAGTCATTAGTTTTTAATTATTTTTGTCTACCTATCTTCTCATTGAATAGGCCACCGAGGGAGGCGCTGAGTATGGGGGCTACGATTGCCACACTTAAAATTAATTTCGGGCTAACCAATTTGAAATTATCCACCACATATGACAACACAAATGAATATTTGAATTTATTAAGCTTCTTACAAATCAATTTTCGGTCTATCAATATTTGAATTTATTAGGCTTCTTATAAATGAATTTTTGGAATATATGTACACACACACACACACACACACACACACACACTAGCCTCATCACATGCGCTCCGCACATGTGATGAGCCTCTTTTTTTATTTTGAGTTTAACGTACTAAAATTTAGAATTTGAAATAGAGTAAACTGCTTAGTCTAGTAAGTTCTAGTTTTTAGGAAAAAAATATATCAAACGTGTGTGAGATATATTAGAGAGTGTGCTAATTTTTAGGAAAAAAGTTTTTCTGGTAATTTTTTTAATTTTGTTGAATTACAATTTTAACCCTATTTTTTATTTTTTAAGAATAAGGATTATTTAATTAGTTTAGGGGTATTTTTGACATTTTTTGAAAGCATAACTAACTTTTTGAATCCTTTATAAATATAAATATATATATATATATATATATAAGGCTTCTTACATGTAAAAGATTAATACAAGATATGATGTTTGTCGATTTTTCTTTCATTTGTTATATTGAAAGGATATTCAAAATTGCGATTTTCAAATACAAACAAAATTCTAGTGTTGTGAAGGAACTTACTTTGAGATTCTCACGTTTAATTATATCTTTAGTGGTAAGAGTCTTAAGAAAATCTGCAACAATAAGGACAATATCTTTACCTATAAATCGAGCAAATAAAATGAATTTAGATGTCACTGTGAATAATCACAATAGAAGGATCTAGTTCCCTGAATTCTCAAAAAACATATTTCTTCTTTGCAAAGCACCTGAAATCTTCTAGCCTTTTTTATAGCAAAGAGGAGCAATATCATAGAAAAGTTCAAAGCAAATTATCATTGCTATATCAACTATGGAAGCTAAATTTGTGGCATGCTTTGAGGTCACAATTCATGGATTGTGGTTGCAGAATTTTATCTCAAGACTTGGAATTATTAAATCAATTTCTAGGCTAATAAGAATTTATTGTGATAATTCTGCAGCTGTGTTTTTCTCTAAAAATGATAAGTATTCTAATGGTGCAAAACACAAGGTGAATTGGGTAGTAATAATTTTCGAGTAATTTGTCAATTACTTTTTTTTTTTTTTGTGGAGATAATGCCATAAAAGAAACTTAGGGCCCGTTTGGTTTAGAGATAGCTTAGCTTTCCTATCTCAGTTTTCATAACTCAGAACTTAGTTCTCAATTTTTCAAAACACCCATTTGCTGTTTCCTGTATCCATCACTCTAACTCAAATTTTTGAGTTTTGAGTGATGGAAACAAGTGTTGAAAACCAAGCCAAACACAAAATTTTTTGTGGGACCCACGTGTTTTGAGAACTCATTTATGAAAACTGAGTGATATGATCCAAAAACCCACTCATCCAAACATGCTCTTAATATTTATAGCAAAGTAAGGAAATGTTTTGTTCATTTTTAGATCCCTTAAAACAACAATTGGATTAACCTAATTAATTAGCCAAGTGATTAACTTAGTCAAATTATGCAAATCTAGGTTGAACACAATCAAACAATCATATCAAATATAAAGCAGCAAAAATATAAATAATACAATGATATGATTGCCCAGGAAAACCAAACCGGTAAAAAACCTGGGGAGGATTTAACCTAGCTATCCTTAAGGTAAACTTGAATCCACTATATGAAAGAATCGAAGTTCATACAATAAGACTTACAAGCACCCCCGCTTGACTTCCTATTGCCACCCGCCAGTAGAACTTACTGACACGACCACGTGCAAGCTCCGAATCCATGGACTCCTTCTTTCTTGGATTCTCCACAAGATACAAATACTATTACTTGTGTTTCTTTAAGCTCCAATGGCAGCAACTGAGTTGATCATCAAGGTGTTGATAATATCTCTACCTTGAAAACCCTAATTTTATGTGAAGGAAAGCTCCTTAAGGATCTCACAAGAGATTCACATAAACCGCAAGTATGAGCAACAATAACATTCAGAGCAGCCTCTAAAACGTAGTTAGGGTTTGCCTTATATACCTAGGGCAAAAACATAAAACCCTAAACATTTAATGAGGTAGGGCTGAGTTAGAAATTCTGTAGAAAAACGCAATCTGGCTGACTTTCGATCGATCGAGTCTAACCTTCGATCGATCGAGCCAGGCCGAAATGCACTAATACATCTACAGCCTCTCGATTCCAACTTTACATGAATTACACAACTTTGAGTAAGCCTGAACAAGACTAAACAAACTGTTTTGATCATGGTTTGCCAACATTACACATTAGAGTTCTAAATACATAAAATCCTAAGTCTTTAGAACCTAACAAACTCCCTCTTTGGCAATCCGTGACAAAACACAAATTAAAAGCTTAAAGTTTACAAATAAAAACCCTTTACAAAAATAATGCTCATAACAACAAATTCAATCTTAACTACTATCCATCAGTTGCAAGTGTAGACAGTAGCTTAATTGAATCAACCTGTATATTCCTAAAACACTCAACAAATGCATAAACGCATATGTGACAGAAAAACAGTAAATTAACAAGACAAATAAACTAACTCTTCCCCTAAGTTAGATACATCAAAAAGTTTTTATATTCCCCCCCCCCCCTAAACAAAACAAACAAGACATCTATGTCTCCCCCTTTTTGTCACGTATTGACAAAGACAACTCATACAAAGAGTAAACAGTCAACATACGCACTAAAGGATAAGAGAAAATAGAGAATCAAGGGGATACAAAACAATTCAACTCTATAAAAAAATAGAAACAACTCCCCTTATGAACAACACAAGTTAAAAACAAGCTTCCCCCCTATAAAATTAGGAAAAACAAAACAAGTTTTGGGAAAAACAGTTTTGGGGAAACTTTAGGAGGAGAGGAAAAAAAACACACAAACCAAACTTAAAAACTAAGTTGATAAGGTGAGGATACACATGAAAAAAAAAAAAATATTCTCTGTTTCAATAAATGCAAACTTGACACTATGTGACCCATAAACAGTTGCATGAGTAGAGAAAATATTTGCACATTGATTATCCATCATATCTCTTAAGAAAAATATTTTTTGCATTTCACACATGAAAATAGCATATAGTAAAAGTATATAACTCAAAAATAAATCAATCAATTTTTAAATCAAGTTAAGTACCCAATTTAGCAAAGTTTATGCATGCTATGTGTGAAAACAATGAGAGATATGACTGCAAAACTGCAAGATGGATACAGAAAAAATAGTGCAATGCATGTGAATCCTAAACATAAATGATGCATAAAAAATATGTCATGATGCATGCTCTAATGCAGTGAAACTAAGTTCAATATAAGTTCAAATTCACAAAATTGGCTTGAGCATAGAGTTTCTAACAAAAACCCCAAAATTTCAAAACCACTTGTTAAGTTTTTAGGAAAAATTTGACCAATTGATCATCACACAAGCTAGAAAACACATTATAATGATCAATTACATCAATTCAACAAGCCAATTGCATCAATTAAACCCAATTTGAACAAAATCCCAAATTCGGGTACATTCAAGCTCTAGAATTTCCAATTTCTCAAACTTTAAATACATTTTGCATTAAGATCAAGGAACTTTTAATCTTGGATGGCCACAACAAGATCACGCACAATAAAATGTACTAAGTTTAGCAAAGAGTAACTTATGTAGTGTGTACAACTAGTAAAAGCTTGAGAGACATGTGAGATGATATGTAAATAGAAATCAATCATAATTTCTACAAAAGTCATCACATAAATTTGAGAGAGACTATCACCTAAAGAGTTACATCATATAACTCCCACATCTCCTAGAAAACAAGCTTGCAATCATGTAAGTTTCTTGATTTGCCTCATATTGTACACACCAATTTTAATTGAGTAGAAACTTATTAAAATAGCCGGGATAATGTACATACCAATTTTAATTATGTGATTTGGCATTAAGCCTAATAGTACACATTAATTTTAAGCATTAAGCAATTAAACCAAGGCTACACCTTATATTCTTTTCGAGCATGTGCTACACTTTCTCGAGTACAAAATCTTACGATATGCACTAAAGTGTTCATGATTGGCTAGTAAGCAGTGATGAGATAGTTATTTATGCATTTCTCAAAAGGATCAAATTCGACAATCAAAGGCTTGTGATTTCAAAATCAAGATCATGTGATCAAAAACTATAAACATCTTCCCACACAACATGCACTACAAAGTTCAAACTAGTAAAGTGCAATAAAGTAAGCTCATCCAAGCTAAACAAGGTACATAAACATGTTATGTAAAGATAATATGGCAAATCCTTGATTTCAAATCCAAGAAAAATAATGCAAAACACAAAAATCTTTTTGGTTTTAAAAAAATTTTATGACCAAAATCAAAAAGCACACATTATGCTAAATGAACAATGCAAAACCAATGCATGATAGTGCTAAACTAAGCTATAGAGGGTACACAAACAAAAAATATTAATTTCTTAATTACCCCTTGAGTACATGTACAAATTAGTACATACTCACACAAAATCAAAAAAAAAAAAAAAAACTTAGCACTTATATAACACATGCTATTCAAGTTTCTCCACAATGTCAAGCATGTTCTAAATCAAGAGATAGATATCATAATTTATGTAATCCTCAAGAAAAATAAAACAAGACTCAAAATAAAATATTTTTGTCTTTTTGAAAAATTTTCAATGTTTTTGGAGTTAAAAAAAAAAAAAAAAAAAAAAAAAACCTAAAAAACAAAACAACCAAAAACAGAAACAAGACATGTCCACAAACAATTGAAAGAATTAAAACAGGGACAAGTCAGCAACACTCACCTTAGAGAATCTTTTCTCACCCATATAGCACGAGTCTTTGACTTTGTAGGTGAAAATCCATGAGAAGCAGGGTGTATTTGAGGAATTAAACCAATCTTTTGAGAAAAACTGAAATCCTGTAAATTCCTTTCACAATCTAACAAGCTCAAATTTTTCAAAAGAATATGAAACAATTTATATGGACTTATGGCAGGAGAAATATCATCACATATCCTAGATTGACATACAGAATGCTTAAGTTTTAATTTATGACAATTAGGATGAATGTGACCGGAAACACCACAAAAGTGACAAACAGGAACAAATTTAGGAACATCAGTATTCCTAACAACAATTCTTGTCTCAGATTTTGGTTTTTGCCTCAACAAAGAACAATTTGGTCTAACATGACCAACAACACCACAAAGGTGACAAGTAGGCACAAAAACAGATTTATTATGCTCTCTAACAGTAGGTTTAGACTTAGGTTTAGAAACTTCAGCGTCTACATTAGAACTTTTACCTTTGTCTAACTTAGCAAAATAAGCCTTTTCTTTGTTATTCCTCTTGAAAGGAGGAATATAATCTTTCTCAGTTTTAGGCTTAAGAGAAAAGAAACACTTTTGTTATCATCAACAAGCTTGGTACTAGTCAAATTTTCAATTTTAGCTTTAGATTCAACTAATTCTTGTTCCAAGCTTTTCATCTTCTCATTTTGAGAGGAAATTTGATTTCTCAAAAATTCATTCTTTTTATTAGATTCATCTGATCTAACAACCAATTCCTCTTTTTCAAGATTAGCCAATTTTAACTCTTCCTTGAATTTCTTAGCAATTTTCATAGATTTCACTAATTCCTTACGGAGAGTTTCGCAGGCATCAATAAAATCAATAGAAGCATAAGCAGAAACATGATCAGAAAAGACACTTCAAATTATCCATGACAACAGGGGTCAAGGATTAGCTCTTAGATCAAAAGATGTAAAACAAAAGAGCTACCTGCTCTGATACCACTTGTTAAGTTTTAGACCTCTTAAAACAACAATTGGATTAACCTAATTAATTAGCCAAGTGATTAACTTAGTCAAATTATGCAAATCTAGGTTGAACACAATCAAACAATCATATCAAATATAAAGCAGCGGAAATATAAATAACACAATGATATGATCACCAGGAAAACCAAACCGGTAAGAAACCTGGGGAGGATTTAACCTAGCTATCATCAAGGTAAACTTGAATCCACTATATGAAAGAATCAAAGTTCATACAATAAGACTTACAAGCACCCCCACTTGACTTCCTATTGTTACTCACCAGTAGAACTTACTGACACGACCACGTGTACGCTCCGAATCCATGGACTCCTTCTTTCTTGGATTCTCCATAAGATATAAGAACTCCTGGTTGTGTTTCTTTAAGCTCCAATGGCAGCAATTGAGTTGATCATTAAGGTGTTGATAATATCTCTACCTTGAAAACCCTAAGTTTATGTGAAGGAAAGCTCCTCAAGGATCTCACAAGAGATTCACATAAACCGCAAGTATGAGCAACAATAACATTCAGAGCAGCCTCTAAAACGTAGTTAGGGTTTTCCTTATATGCCTAGGGCAAAAACATAAAACCCTAAACATTTAATGAGGTAGGGCTGAGTTGGAAATTCTGCAAAAAAACGCAATCTGACCGACTTTCGATCAATCGAGTCTAACCTTCGATCGATCGAGTCAGGCCGAAATGCACTAATACATCTGCAGCCTCTCGATTCCAACTTTACATGAATTACAAAACGTTGAGCAAGCCTAAACAAGACTAAACAAACTGTTTTGATCATGGTTTGCCAACATTACACATTAGAGTTCTAAATATATAAAATCCTAAGTCTTTAGAACCTAACAGGTTTCTCTCTCTTGATCATTTTTTATTTTATTTTATTTTTTTAACTATTCAGTAGATGTGATGGAGTTAGCTAAACACCTCTTTTATAGGTAGAGAGATGACCAAATTCCTTATACATATAACCTCTACTTTTCCCTCAAAGTCGGAGTTACTTAGGAAACTTACTTCTCCATTAACCAATGTTTAAGGACATGTAACTTCTTATTAAGCCTAGACAAATTGGTCCAGTTGTTCTATGTAAAGCAAGATATCTGGTGGATGAATTTCAAGCAGCCAATTTCAAGATGACAACACTTTTAGAGGGTGGGAAGAATTAGCGTGTTCCCCCGAAGCCACCATGGTATAAAATAAATGTCGACAGGGCTATTTTTTCTCCTCTCGGATCCTCGGGAATGGGGGCAGTACTTCGAGATTCAGAAGGTAGGTTGTATTATCTATTCTTATAAATGACTTGGTCATGTCATAAGAAATTGGAGTGGACTACAATTTGATGTCATTTTCAATTTTGCACTAACTTCATCAAACTGTAATTAAGAAAGTCAATCAGCTGTAGAAATTTTGGTAGGGAAGCTATCTGTGAAATTTATAATAGCTCTGAGAAGTTTTTACATTTGTTAACACCCTGCATCACGATTCCCATTTTGAATATTATGCCTATGTGATATAGTTTTTCAAGTGGTTGGTTATATGTTAGCATGTGTTGCTGCAATAAAGATCTATGCTGTTTATCTTATATGTATCTCCTCTAATACTATCACTTGGCTGTTCGGTGACTGGAACAATTGATGGAAAATTTGACAAAGGATATTTGGTTACTATAAACCTGGGTGCCGATCAACTGAAAGGTGTCTTGTACCATATTCCTCTTAATGTTTGTAAGAGTACTTATTCTATGACCAAGCCTACTCGCCGGAGCCAAAAGAGATCCAGGTTGGCATTATGTGATCCCTTTCGACCCAAATCGAACAGGAGTGGTTACAATTTCTTTTCTTCTGAGCATTATAAGTAAATTATACAAACAATTATATAATTATGAAATCAGTTTCACATTGTAAATTTAATATTAAAAACAATTTCTTTAATGTACATTTTACTACCCCAATGCCTCATCTTCCTGACATTGACTCTGTAGAGAAATTTAGATATCCATCTCTTTAAAGACTCCTCTCTCTCTCTCCCTCTCTCTCTCTCTCTCTCACACACACACTCATGGGGAATGTGACATCTTGTGCTCCTTCCATAATCTCAATGGGGTAGTGAAGGTCTTATTATGTGATGGAATATTTCAAGTCTACACAAGGCCAGTAAAAGCAGCAGAACTCATGCTAGAGAACCCAGGTCAATTTGTTTGTGAATCAAGTAGCCTCAAAGTTGGGTATTGGATTCAAGGATATAAAGTTTTGTGCTCTCACTCTAAATAGAAATTGAACCTTTATTGTTAAAAGAGTGAATGAATACAATGAATACATACAAGCCCTGATCCTATATTTATATATAGAGACTAAAGTAAGCAGAGAAAACTGTCAAATAACTAACTCCCTAAAAGAAGGAAAATCTGTTACAGTAGCATTCTAGCTCATGCACACGTGTCCAATCACCTTCCCAATATCCTTGCATAGGTGGCATCATCTACCGCATTGAGTACAACACTTGATCATAGTGAGGCATTACTTCAATCATAGCCATAGTAGCTGTTTGATCAATGCCTTGGTCACCTTGAAGTTGTGAACTGATTTGATTAGCAAAATGGACTTCTCCTTGATGCAAGGAAGCATTCTGCTATGCTGTTTTAACACTCCCCCTCAAGAGCAAAGCTCTTGTTTCTTGGTTATGCTTCTTATACTCTGGATACTGTATTTTGTGAGCAAAAATGTTGATAACTCCCAACCTTGCTAATAATCTAGAAAATTGATCAACCCCAAGTGCTTTTGTGAATATATTTGCCAGTTGATTCCTTGAAGAGACATAAAACATCTTGATGGCACCATCCAATACTCTATTTCTGACTATATGATAGTTTGCTTCTATATGCTTTGATCTCTCATGGAATACATGATTTTTAGAGATATGTATGGCTGCCTGGTTGTCATAGTATAGTAGCACTGGTCTCTCATGTGGAATGTGCAAGTCTCTTAACAAGTAAAGCAACCAAATGACTTCACATGTGGTGGTGGCCATGGATTTTTACTCCGCTTTAGTAGAGGATCTGGACACTATGTCTTGCTTTTTAGATCTCTAAGAATTAGAGTCTCCTAAGAAAACAAAATAACTAGTTAAGGATTTCCTTGTGTCAGGCAACCTGCCTAATCAGCATCACAGAATGCCTTTAGCTGCAAGTCTGATTCAACAGGAAAGAATACCCTTTGCCCTGGTGTACCTTTGATGTATTGAAGGATTCTAGGGGCTGCCTTCATGTGTTGAGTTCAAGGTTGAACTAAATACTGACTAAGTCTGTGAATTGCGTAGGCTATATCAGGCCTGCTCAAAGTTAAATACATTAACTTCCCTATTAGCCTCATGTACTGCCCTGCATCTTGAAGTAACTCCCCATCTGCCTTGGATAGCTTCAATTGTTGTTCCATTGGTGATTTGACAGGTTTGCAACCAAGCATTCCTGCCTCTTTTAAAACCTCAAGAGCATACTTTTGTTGGTTAATGCTAATACCTTTAGCACTTCTTGCAATCTCCAAACCCAAAAAGTACTTGAGTGAACCAAGATCTTTGATTCCAAATTTCTGGTCTAACAAGGATTTTAGCTTGGCAACATAAGCTGAATCATTTCTTGTAATTATCATATCATCTACATACACCAATAATGTAGTAAAAGAAGAACCATTAGCATGGACAAACAAGGAATGATTTGCTTGAGACTGTTTGAAACCAAGCTGCATAATGGTAGCAGAAAATTTGGCATTCCATTGCCTTGAAGCTTGTTTAAGTCCATATAAGGACTTCACCAATTTGCATACCAAAGGAGTAGCAGAAGTGGAACTAAGAGACTCCCCCTTACTGTGAAACCAGGAGGCAAGTCCATGTATACCTCCTCATCAAGATCACCATGGAGAAAGACATTGTTTATGTCTAGTTGATGCAAAGGCCACCCTTTGGTTGAAGCAAGAGCAATCAAAACCCTCACAGACACAATCTTAGCAACAGGACTAAAAGTTTCCAAGAAGTCAAGCCCTTCCCTTTGAGTGTACCCTTTAGCAACCAACCTTGCTTTGTACCTTTCTATAGTGCCATCAGGATTTAGCTTCACTCTATAGACCCATTTACACCCAATAGGTCTTTTACCTTGTGGCAAGGGGGTAAGCACCTAAGTATGAGTTTGTTCTAAGGCTTGAATCTCCTTATCCATAGCCTCCCTCCAAAGAGGATCTATAATAGCTTGATGGAAGTACTGAAGTGCCTGATGATTATGACTAACAGTCATGAGATATGACTGATAGTTTGGATCCAAATGACAGTAAATGAGACAATCTGCAATGTCATAAGGAGTCCCTGAGACATGAGAAGAAACAGTTGAAGGTGATATGGCAGCTGAATTGCAAGCATAGTCTTGTAGGTATACTGGAGTTTTATGAGTTCTGGTGGACTTTCTGGTTGGTGGAGGATCTGCATTAGGAATGTTAGGAACAAAAATAGTAGCATCAAAGGAATCAGAGGTAATTAAAGGCACACAAGGAGGATTAGGACTGGGTGATGGAGTTGAAGAAGGATGGGAAGGTGAAATCAAAGAAGTACAAGGAGGAGAAGACTCAATGGAAGCATCTAGTATGCTAATAGAAGTAACAAAAGGATCTATAGCAGAAACAGAAGCATTAACCTCAATAACAAAAGGATCAGAAAAATCCTGTGCAGTAGTGGCAAAAGGAAAAATATTTTCATGAAAGTAAACATCTCTAGAAACAAACACAACTTTGGTGGATAGATTCATCACCTTATAACCTTTAACCCCAATAGGATAACCCAAAAAGACACATTTAGATGCTCTTGGATCAAATTTAGTCCTATTGTGAGAAAGGGTGGAAGCATAACATAGACAGCCAAAGACCCTCAAATGAGAGTAAGTTGGGACTTGACCAAAAAGAATCTCAAAAGGAGTTTTATGACCTAAAACTGAAGATGGAGTTCTATTGATTAAGTAAGTGGCAGTAAGAATGCAATACCCCCACAAATGCAAAGGTAAGTTGGATTGAAATCTAAGTGCTCTTACAACATTTAAGAGAGGTTGATGTTTCCTCTCAACTATTGCATTTTGTTGAGGGGTTTCAACACAACTTAATTGATGCAAGATGCCCTTTTGAGAAAAGAAGGTAGACATGATGAATTCAGTCCCATTATCTGTCCTAATACATTTTACCTTTCTTGAAAATTGTGTTTCTACCATGATGCAGAATTGTTCCAAAATGGCTTGGGTTTGGGATTTATGTTTAAGGAGATAAACCCAAGTGCATCTTGAACAGTCATCTACAATTGTTAAAAAAAAAAAATTGCAGACATCAATGGTAGAAGTTGAAAAATGTCCCCATAAGTCACAGTGAATCAAATCAAAACAATGACTAGAGATATGAGAACTAGAATTGAAAGGTAATCTCTTTTTGCTTAGCTAAAGGATAGATTTCACAATCAACCATTTTGTTAACATTGAAAGGTGGTACATCATTATGTTTCAACAATGCCAATTTAGCATTTGACAAATGTCCTAATCTGAAATGCCAAACATGTGGCTGGACATGAACATTATTGATAGCATGAACATTATTTACAGAATGAAAAATAGTAGAACAATTTGATGAGGCTGAGATGCTCTTTTCTAGCAAATATAATCCTTTGTGTTCCTTACCCAGACCAATTGTTGGATGAAGCAAAGAGTTCCAGAGAACATAAGACCGCAAGAAATGGACTTAGCCAATTTACAAACAGAAAGAAGATTAAAAGTGAATGAAGTAACACACAAAACATTGTGAAAAACAAGTTTTGTTGAGATTTCAACAGTTCCTATATATGTGACTAAGGCTGACTCTCCATTTGGAAGATTAACAAAAGTGTTCAACACAGCAGTAATAGAAGTAAAACAAGACACAGAATGCACTATTTGATCTGTGGCTCCTGTATCAATTACCTAATCAGATCCATTGAATGTAGTCCTATCAACTTTTTAGCAAAAAAAAAAAAAATAAATAAATAAATGGAATGCTGAAAAGAAGGATTAAAGAAATGATTGGAATGATTACCTGACATGAGTGTAGGATTGAAGGCAGGATAGGTATTGACCTATGACTGTGAAGAAGATCCTATCAATCCAGAACTTTCACCAGAGACTCCTCCTGCACCAATAGCCATACAAGAAATGCTTGCATTTGCAGCATGAAGTGTATCACTAAGAGCAGTCCCTGTCCCAGTGGTTCCTGAGTTGAGAAAGGCCAACAATTTCTCACGTTGTACCTTAGAAATAGGGCACTAATTCCCAGTAATCAAAGCACTATCTCTAAAATTGAAAGATGCTTGATTTGCATTAGCTATTAGCTTGCCTTTGGGCTTGTAACTAGGCAGATAGCCATGTAATTTATAGCATTTTTCAATAGTGTGCCCTGCCATATTACAGTGAGTACAAAAAGGCCTTTCCTTTCTCCCATTTCTTTTGAAGTTTCCTTTGGAATTAGCATACATTGCCATTGTATCAGACTGAGAAGAATCTGAACCTCCATGACCAACATTCTTGTGAGATTCCTTTTGTAAAATCAATGAAGAGACTTTGCTCATTGAGGGAAAAGGATCCATCATAAGAATTTGACTTCGAACAGTGTCAAAACTCTCATTTAGTCCCATCAGAAATCTCATCACATAAGCCTTATTATGAGAATTACTCAGAGTCTTCATAGCTCCACAAGAACACTCTGGAATTGGTTCATAATTCAGCAATTGATCCCATAATCGCTTGAATTTGGTATAAAACTTAGTTACAAACATCTTATTTTGGCGAATTTGAGAAATCTCAGTTTGTAAATTGTAGATTTTAAGTCCATTTCCTTGTGAGAACACATTTTGGAGTTCAATCCATATCTCCCTTGTTGTTTCACAGTACATGATATTGCTCGAGACATCCACATGTATAGAATTAATCATCCGTGAAAGCACCATAGTGTTGTAGCTCTCCCAATCTTCATATAAAGGTGAATCAAGATCTGGCTTCGTAATCTTTCCATTCACAAAACCTATCTTCTTCTTCGCAGTGAGGGCAAGTACCATAGCTCTTGACCAAGATTGGTAATTTCTCATTCCTAACAGAGGCTGTGTAACAAGAATGTTTCCTGGATTTTCATTGGAATTCAAGAAATAGGGATTAGGAGTAACAGATGTTGAAACATTTGGTGAATTTGAGTTTGTGTGTGTGGATTGATTATTGACAGGCTCAAGGGATGTGTGAGTGGATTGATTGTTTGCTTCAGTGGATGCCATTGCAGGACCTTGAAGCTCTGATACCATATAAAGTTTTGTGCTCTCACTCTAAATAGAAATTGAACCTTTATTGATGAAAGAGTGAATGAATACAATGAATACATACAAGCCTTGATCCTATATTTATATACAGAGACTAAAGTAAGCAAAGAAAACTGTCAAATAACTAACTCCCTAAAAGAAGGAAAATCTGTTACAGTAGCATTCCAGGTCATGCACACGTGTCCAATCACCTTCCCATCCTTGCATACGTGGCATCATCTACTGCATTGAGTACAGCACTTGATCATAGTGAGGCATTACTTCAATCATAGCCATAGCAGCTGTTTGATCAATGCCTTGGTCACCTTGAATTTGTGAACTGATTTGATTAGCAAAATGGACTTCTCCTGGATGCAAGGAAGCATTTTGCTGTGCTGTTTTAACAAAGGACTTTTAGCTGATGAGGAGCTAGGGCTGCGCCAATTCTACTTTCTCCTTCCCATGGACTTTTAGCTCTCTCTCTTACAAGGCTTCCAAGGCTCTGAAGCATATAAGTTTTAACAACTTGGGGAAGATCTTTCCTGTCGTTAGTGAGTTTTGCATGTTTCCTTCTGAATCCAAAACAATAAATACTCCAACATGTCATCAGCAGGAACCACAACAGAGGTACTCAAAGCAGAGATCATGGAAGCCTGCGTTAGAGACTATTATTGAAAGTTGAAATACCATGTAGAAAAATGAGATATAGCAGTATTTTGTCTCTATTTCTTCTCTTCAATTCTTATTATTTTTGGGTGTTATTTTTTTAGATTACCAGTAATAAAGTTAAAAGGGTAAAGTGATTAAATTTACGAGCAATGTTACATAATTACATAACAGTCACAACAAATTTCATATACATTAAGTTGCTAGGTTATTATTGATTCTTATGTGTCCACTACTGTTTTGTCATTCACCATATAAAATTTTGTTGTCAATATTCGTGTTTCTGTAGACTTATTGTAAATTTACAGGACTAGGTCCTTTGTTCATATATATTCCACTTTGATATTCAGATCTCATACTAATCCGTGGTTACCATTATGACCTGGCAACTCAAGTAGATCATTGACTCAAGAGAAGGGTAAAATGAAAATTATAATGTAATTGATAATTCATGATTACAATGGGCCACTGCCCGTATAACACTAAAGTTCAGCGACTTACAAATGCAAATTTAGTAAAACCTCACAAACTTTTCATAAACATCATTTTTTGTTAGAAAATTAGAATGATGGTTGCACATAATATTCCCTTTTTTTTTTTTCTTTTTCTTTTTTCTAATAGAATAAAATATTGAGACAATCGATAATTTATCATTATATCAAATAGGAAGTGTTAGAATTATGGTTTGATTGTTTATATTCACAAGTTCCTAACAATTTTATCTTTTTGGACAAACGGTGTTTTATTGTTTTTTCTTGTTCATAGTTAAGAGTGAAATTTTTATTAACACTCCGAGAAAATTATAGATAGCAACACAGACTAAAGCTCTACATAAAACTCGGGGAAAAAAAATCAAAACACAGCAGCACCTAAATTTGGCTGCCTCACAACAGAGGACAAACACAATAGCATCCCAAATTACAACGAAGAATGACGTTGATATGAGATACAGGATATGTTCAAAATTTTCTAAACCCATTGTTTTAGAACTTAAAAGCCCAACTATGTGTTTGACAAAGCCCAAACCCCTAACAATTTTTTTTTTTTGGTGGTGAGAATCAAGTTATCAACGATAACCATGACAAAATTAGGTTAGCCAGCAAGTGGAGACCTAGCTGAAACAAATCCCCTCATATCATCTATTTCCTTTCCTATGAAATGACCTTGGTGTGGGTTACAATTAGCCCAATTGGTAAAAATTTTGATAGTTGAATAAGAGATCTGAGATTCAATTCTCGTCTACACCAGAAACTGATTAGTGTCTTGGTCTGGTGATACAAAGCTCTGTCATGGTTGAACTTGACATGGTGGAACTAGAAGGCAGACTTGGTTGAACTTGACCATGTGTGGGATTGACCATCTGTTTAATCATTCTTGGGCTTGAAATACTTTTAATTGAAAGAAAAACAACGGATAATGCTACATTATCTTACTATAAAATATTAAAATTAGTAAATATGATAGACATTACTATTTTCCAAAACTTAACCCTGTTTGCAATTTCAAGTTTTGTTGCCAGACTTTCATTTTTTTTTTTTTTTGAGAAAGAAATTATGGATTTTATTAATAAAATTCAACTACATCCAATTGTAAAATTGAACCAATATGAGATGAGACATTTTTCATCCATACTTGAAAATCTAGTATGCATAATGCATTTTTAGCCAGACTATAAGCAACTCCATCGTCATTTCTCTTAATGTGAGAATACAACAATCCTTCTCTGCGAACATGTGAAAACCTAATACATCGAAACAAATTTACAAAACATTTAACATTACTACTAAGTAATATGTTTTGTTGCTAGACTTGTGTGGCATAATATGTTTTGAAGTTGAATATTTAGTTTAATCTTAGATATTGTAACCAAACTGTGTCAAAACCGTGTTCCCTTTTTATGAGTTTTCAAGAGAATCTAATGAAAATATTGCATTTATAATTTTTAAAAGTTTGATAATTGAACTTTCAAATCATTTGTAAAATGATGGTCAATACTCTTTTTGTTTTGATGAAAAGCAATTGCTCAAAAACTACAAAGATCAACATTTAACAAGGGCACCTGCATATCCACTTTGGTTTCGTCCCTCTTTACCATATGTTAAATTTAATAGCCCCATAACCTCTAAAAATAAAAATACAAATAAAAATTAAAAGATAAAGATAAAGATAACCCTAAATCTTTAAAATGACCAAAGTATCCCCAAAACCTTAAAACAACTAAAAATACCCATGAAACCTCTAAATTACCAAAATAACCTGAACCTCTAAAATGACCAAAATGGTCTTGAAACCTCAAAACGATTAAAAAAAAAATCACGAAACCTCAAATTGACAAAAAAAAAAAAAAAAAAAAAACCCCATGAAACCTCTAAAATGACCAAAAATACCTCGAATCTTCTATACGACCAAAACTTTTCCCAAAATATTTAAAATTACAAAAAAAAAAAAAAAAAAAAAACTTATTGGTCATTTTCTAGAGGTTTTGAGGCTATTTTTGTCATTTTAGATATTTTGGGGTATTTTGGTCATTTTAAAATTTTAGGGGTATTTTATTAACTTAGAGGTTTTAGGGTATTTTTGGTCATTTATAGGTTTCGATTTATTTTTAGTCATTGTAGAGGTTTTGGCATTTTTTTTGGGCATCTTAAAGGTTACTTTGATTTTAAAGGTTTTGAGAGTATTTTGGCCTTTTTTTTTTTTTTTTTTTTTTTTTTTTTAATTCTAGGGTATTTGGGCCATTTTAGAGGTTTTGAGGGCATTTTTTGTTATTTTAGAAGTTTTAAGATATTTTTGGCTATTTTAGAGGTTTAGGGGTATTTTGGTCATTTTAGAAGTTATCAAGGTATTTTGGTTGTTTAGAGGTTTTTGGGTATTTTTGCTGATTTTAGATATTTTGGGGGCTTTTTTTGGTCATTTTAAAGATTTAGTACCTCACTTTGCGTATTTTTGCTAAAACCATAACAGCACCACACCTCATTTTTGCAATTACATGCGCGGTGTGGTGTGGTATATAATTTAACCAAAATCATAACTGCAATGCACTTCATTTTTGCGGTGACATGTAGAGTGTAGTGTATAAGATGCGATTTGAATGATTTGAAGCCAATATATTTTTCAAATTTGGGTTTTTTCTGCTCAGCCCAAAACTAATTTTTCCCTTTGTTTTGAGCCGAGTTTAAACTGTTGAGCTAGTTTTTCTTTATTTTGGGCTGGTTTTCCTAATTAACACTTGCTAGGTTGGTTTGGGCCAACCCAAATCTTTGTTTTCAAGAACTATAATAGAGAAAAAAAATAGGAGCTTTTCCTCTCATCTAGGTAGGAGCATTTCCTCTCACTTTGGGTGAACTTTTCATCCACTATCTCCATCACAATAGCTGTGGTTTTCTATTCTTTTCTATTTCTATTCTATTACTTACATTTGTCTCGCACGGTACCATAGAGTCACAAACATGTATCCGGACTTTATCGAAAGAATGCAGAGAATAAACCTCACAACAGAGGAGGGTGAAATTATTAAAGTGTGTCCAAGGCAAAGGGAAAGATTACCAGAGGAATGTTCACTTAGTTTGTTTGGGAAATTCCTAACAACTAAACCAATTACTCAGAGAGCGGCAAAGAACTTGCTACGCACAACCTTGGAAGTTTGGTTTTGATCTCAAGATTATCGATGTGGGAGAAGGGCTATTCCAATTCAAATTTACTATGGAAAGCCAACTGGTGTGGGTACTTCACAATGGGCCATGGAGTTTTGACAACTATTATCTACTACTTCGGCGATGAGAAAAGGGAATGAACGCGAGCACAATCAAGTTTACACACTGCCCGCTGTGGGTGCAAGTATGAGGACTACCTTTTGAATTGTTTAGTGAAGATGTAGCGATGGACATAGAAAAGGGGATTGGAAAGGTGGTTGAGGTGGATTGTAAGGGCGTCGCCGCAGACCAAGCAAAATTCTTAAGAATCCAAGTAGAGATACTGTTGGACAAGCCACTTCGGCGGGGAAGCAAAATCAAAGGTCCTGATGGGAAAGTCGTTTGGGTGGCGTTAAATACGAAAGATTGATCAGTTTTTGTTTCCGCTGCGGAATTCTGGGGCATGAAGCCAAAAAGTGTGAGCAGCCACGAGGTACGGAGGAGTAGGAAAATCAGTATGGGGAGTGGATGAAGGCGGGATTCCGGCGAATGGAGGAACTGAGCAGCAACAAGAATAATAGCAAACCACAGCAGAGAGAGGCGGCGCCAGCAGAACAGACATAAGCAGAATCGGACCGACACATTAATGGTACCTCCGAAAATCATGTGAACGTACGTGATAGCTCTAGAAATCACGGGATGAAGGAAGTAAATGCCATGAATGTTTCAGGAGTTAATGCAACATCAGTTATGTATGGGAATTCTTTTCCATCTATAACTGATTCCTCCCCAATGCATCTGGATGTGATTACGGAGAAGGGGAATAACCAACGGTTGGATACTGAGGGGCTGAATGAAGACGACAGAATGCAATTATACTCGGTCCCAATTAGCATTGACGTGGCGACTAAAAACCTCCCAAACCCTAAACCCAACGCCCCACCTATCATGCCTAAGTCACGTGATCACTTAAGTGACAAAACCAC
Source organism: Quercus gilva (assembly GCA_023621385.1). Taxonomy (NCBI): domain Eukaryota; kingdom Viridiplantae; phylum Streptophyta; class Magnoliopsida; order Fagales; family Fagaceae; genus Quercus; species Quercus gilva. The sequence continues at coordinate 89,772,478 of CM042476.1, read as the reverse complement.
AACTACCAAACTGAACACGACAGAGAGAAAAGAGAGGGCCAAGCAGCAGTCATACAGGAGGAAACTACCAAGAAAAACAATCTAATACCTACGGGTCCAACAATAGGGAAGGCAGGTGGCAAGAAGAAGGATTGGAAGTGGAGGAAAAATTAGAGATAAGTGAGAAGAACACAGAGTTAGAGAGTAGGAAGAGACAGAAGCGCCTAGATGACAGTGATAACATGCAAACACCAACAGCAGTGGCTGCTTCTCAGCCCCGCCGAGAGCAATGATCGTCCTAAGTTGGAACTGCTAAGGGCTTGGGAACCAATGTGCAATGAATGTGCTCTCTTACTTGGTGAGGGAAAAAGCTCCCACTATTTTGTTTCTAATGGAGACAAAACAAACCATTGAGGAGATGAGAGGGATACAAGGTGAGTTGCATTATGATTCTATGTTGGGAGTTCCATGTCTAGGAATAAGAGAAGGCCTAGCAATGCTCTGGAAGAATGAAGTGGACCTGCACATCCAAACCTACACATAAAACCATATAGATGCCCTTATTATGGCGAATCAAAATTCACCATGGCAAATTACGGGTTTCTATGGTAAGCCGGAAGAACAACTAAGGCATGAAACTTGGTTGTTGCTTAAGCACCTAAAAACAAGGAGTTCAGCCCCATGGTTGTGTATTGGGGACTATAATGAGATTTTGGAATTAGGGGAAAAGGAAGGGGGAAATCCTAAACCACTACAGCTTATGAATAATTTCCGCAACACGCTACTACACTACAATTTGGTTGATCTGGGGTATAGTGGAAACATTTTTACTTGGAATAATGGAAGGGAGGGTGATGCTTTTATTCAGCTAAGGCTTGACAGGGCTTGTGCAACAATGGAGTGGAAAGAATTATTCCCACAGGCTCAAGTCTCTCATCTTCAATCTTCATACACTAATCATGTCCCTATCCTCCTCACCACACATCCTATAAGCCACCAACACAGAGTTAAAAAAAATACCACGAAGATTTGAGGAGAAGTGGGTGACACACCCTGATTGTAAAGCTGTTATCCAACAGGTTTGGAGTAATACGGTGACTACTGGCAGCCCTATGTATTGTTTATTTGAAAAAATAAAACAATGCAGGAGTGCTTTAGTGGGGTGGAGTCAAGTCACCGTTGGTCAATCAAAAAGTAAAATCCAAGAGAAGCAAGGGATATTAGAGGAATTGACTAGGGACAATCCAAGAGAGCATTTGGAGGAAATTAGGAGGCTGAAGGAGGAAATTAATACAATATTGTACCATGAGGAGATCCATTGGCGACAAAGATCTAGATCTATCTGGTTGCAGGCAGGAGATAAGAACATAAAGTTCTTCCACCAAAAGGCAAGCCAGAGATGCCAGAAAAATAACATTTCAAGAATATATGATAAAGATGGTGTGTGGCAGGAGACTAATGGGGGTATAGCATTAGCTGTTGAAAATTATTTTCAGGAGTTATTCACTTTGGCAAGCCCCTCAAAAATGGATACAGTATTGAGTTCGATGGATAGGGTGGTTACTCCAAAGATGAACCAAAGCCTCCTCCAACCCTATACAATAGAGAAGGTCCAAAGAGCTCTCTTTCAGATGCATCCGTCAAAATCTCCAGGTCCCGATGGTATGTCCCCTTTTTTCTTCCAAAAATTATGGCATATTGTTGGAATTGATGTCACAAATGCTATTCTATCTGCCCTCCATTTGGGTCATATGCTACATAAAATGAATTATACATATATTGTATTGATTCCAAAAAATAATGAACCACTGTATATGACTGATTTTCGGCCTATTAGCTTAGAAAATGTGGTAGCTAGAATTATATCAAAGGTTATTGCAAATAGGCTGAAATTGATTTTGCCAAATGTAATATCTGATGCCCAAAGTGCCTTTGTACTAGATAGGCTGATTACTGACAATACCACTGTAGCTTTTGAAGTGTTACACAGGATGCGAAATAAGAGGAGTGGAAAAAAAGGACAAATGGCGGTGAAGCTAGATATCATTAAAGCATATGATAGGGTGGAATGGGGTTTCTTTAGACAAGTGATGCAGAAATTGGGCTTTGATGAGAAATGGGTCTAGTTGGCAATGGAGATGATGAGGACGGCTTCATACTCAATTTTGATAAATGGGGAGCCGAAAGGATTTATCCAACCATCAAGGGGTATTAAGCAAGGAGACCCCTTATCACCATACCTATTCTTACTTTGTGCTGAAGGTCTATCTGGAATGATAAGAAGAGATGTGGAGAATAGAGAGCTACATGGGGTCTTATCTAGCCCAAATGGAGTGTGCATTTCCCATCTATTGTTTGCTAATGATAGCCTAATATTTTGTGAAGCATCAATAGAGGAATGTCAGCGCCTAATGGATATTTTGGGCCTTTATGAAGTAGCATCCAGCCAAGCAATAAATAGGTAGAAAACATCATTGTTCTTTAGCAGAAATACAAGAGGGGAGGTCAAACAAACGATTCAGCAAATGTTGGGTGCGAGAATTATGACGGACTGTGAAAAATACCTTGGTCTTCCAATGGCATGTGGAAAATCTAAGGTAACTACTTTTAAAGAAATGCAAGAGCGGATTACAAAGCGGGTCATGGATGGAAGGAAAAATTTATCTCCAAGGCGGGTAGGGAAATATTGATTAAAACTGTTACACAAGCCATCCCCACATACACTATGAGCCTTTTTAAGCTTCCAAAATCCCTATGTGACTCGATCAACTCTACAATAGCTAGATATTGGTGGGGGCAAACAAAAAATAAGAAGAAGATACATTGGATAAATTGGAAGAAACTATGTACAACAAAGAAGAAGGGAGGAATAGGCTTTCTAGACATACAAGCGTTTAATTTAGCTATGTTGGCTAAATAGGCGTGGAGATTGTTACACCATACATACTCTTTGTTCTACAGGGTATATAAAGCAAGATACTTTCCAGAGTGTTCTTGCATGGAGGCTGAGTTGGGCCACAATCCATCCTATGTGTGGCAGAGCTTGTTGGCTACAAGAGAGGTGATACAAGAAGGCTCTAGGTGGAGAGTGGGGAATGGAGTCAATATTATGGTTGAATCAGACAAGTGGCTCTCCCACAAACCTGTCTTTAAAGGGGATGTGCAACCAAGCCTAAGAGTTGCGGAGCTGATTGACAAACATTCTTAGCAGTGGGATAGAAATAAAGTGGCTGGGATGTTTGCCAGAAAAACATGCGACGAGATAATGGCCATCCCACTTAGTAGAGATCGAAAGAGAAACACGTTGATATGGAAGGAAAACGGGAAGCACGAGTTCTCCGTTAAGTCAGCCTACCAAGTTACTATTCGATTAAAACAAGGGGTGGAAGCAGAACACTCACGAGCTAGGGAGGAAGGCAAGCTGTGGAAGTCGATTTGGGAACTCAATGTGCCACCAAAGATCAAAAATTTTATGTAGGGCTGTGTCCAATATTCTACCAACACGAGACAACTTGTATAGAAGAAGAGTGGCTGTGGAGAGTACCTGCAAGTTTTACCGCCAACACTCTGAAACAAAAGCTCACTTGCTGTGGGAGTGCCCCTTTGCCTGCAATGTGTGGTCATTGGCTGGAGGAAGAGTGCAGAAATGTAGCAACAATGCGCGAGATTTTTTCCAGCTCTTCAAGTTAATGCGAAAGAAACTGACACGGAAGGAGATGGAACAGTGGTGCACTACAACTTGGGCGATTTGGAATGCAAGGAACAAAGCCTACTTTCAAAAAGTTAAGTCATAACCCAAAGTGATATATGAAGGGGCCCTGGAGTTACTTGCTACATACCAGACCCTCTCGGCTACTCAAGCAACTACGTGACTGGGGAAAATTTTGTTTACTTGGTGTTTGTTTCAAGAGTATGGTAAGGGGGTAGTGCCTATGTCAAAAGTATTATCCTTTTAGGCGCAACATTGTGGTAGTTTGTCTATTCAGTTTTTGCTACTAAGGTCCTTCTGGTATACAAACACCGGGTCAGGTTGTTTTCAGCAACTGCTTGTAATGTTTCATCTTTGGCCTGGTGACACATGGCCATGCTGTACCTGATTATAGTTTCTTACATCAATAAAGTTCTATCTGTTACCTCAAAAAAGAACTATAATACACCTAGTATATAACAAAAATTGAATATATATCACTATCTCAGCCCATAATACACCTGCTATATAAAAATTCAACATATATTACCATACAATTCAACATATATCAACAATATCACTATTTCAGATTTTCAGGTATACATCAAACATTTAAATGAAGTCAAGTAGTTTGAACAAGGGAGAAGTGGCAAGCAACTTAAATGTTTTAATTGTCAAAATCTAATGCTCTTGATGTCATCCAATTTTGTAACGGAAATTATAGTGTAGATAAGGTTGTCATTCCACCAAGAAAAGGAAAACAAGAACACGTCAAAATTAAAGCACCAATAATATGTAGAAAAATATGATTGAAACTTAGGAAAAATAAAGTTTGGTAAATTCAATAATTAAAATCACTAGGGCATTAGGGTTTGTCCACCAATATTGTTAAGCATCCACTACCAATCCAATTTTAATACACAATTGAGTAAATAAACACATAAACTACCCGATTGGAAGATTTAGAAATAAGCTTTGTTAATAACGCTCTTTTTGGTTGATTATATTCATCAATTGTTCCAATAATTTAGTTTATAAAATAATAACTTTGCTAAAAAAACTTAAGAACATCGCATACCCTAGAGGCAATACTATGGTAAAAGTAATATTCAACAAGATTATCACGTTTTACTAGAGATATTATAAAACTCTATTCTAGCAATAAGAAAATTCAAGAATAGACTAATGAAAGAATTAGAAATTAAATATCAATCTAATAAAACAATTATAAAAAAAGAGAACAATTGATTTTAATAATCAAACATGCTTCACTCAATTGACCACATTTGAATTGTGGCATAAAAGTTGTGTTTATAGACCCTTGCATATTTTAATGGCCGTACGACAGTCATTTTGATGTTGAAACATTCTTTGCCTGCTGCATTGTCCAAAGAAACTGTTGGATCCATTATATGGAATTAGAAGTAGAATGTGACCTTTTCTTTTCTTTTCATTTTTTGTTTTTGTTTTTGTTTTTTTTAAATAATTGCATTAGAATGAGTTAACTCTGAGATGACAGGGGAACTAATATATGTAACTTAAAGTAGTCACATCAATCTCAATATTCTTATTCAATATGCTCATTAGTTTAAATCGGAAAAAAAAAAAAAAAAAAAAAAAAAAAAAAAAAAAAAAAACCTCAAACCTTTTTCCATTTTTAGCTACTTCATATTCACAGGTACGTACATTAGGCTCTTTTACTCTTTCTTCAATTTATTTAAATATTATTAAAATTTAACCTTTTTTTTTTTTTTTTTGCATGTTTAGATGGTGTAAAGTTGTGATTTACAACTATGTGTTTTGTTGGCTTTTATTCCGTGCCAAATTTGATTGTAATTTTATTCAATCTTTTATACCCTGTATTTATTGTGAGATTTGATTGTAAGAGTTGTGTGATAGAGAAAAAGTGTGTGAAGACTCAAGCAACTGAAAACTGAAGAGCTCTTGTGGGTATCTCACGACTAAGCATCCCACGAAGTGAGCCATGTGTCTTGCACATGACTGGAATGCGAAGAGTCAGGACAGATGGCGACAGCTGTGTTTCGCGAGTATCTCGCGGGTAAGGCCTTCCCGCGAGACATTCTGTTCTACTAAACCGTACTATTTGATACACACTTTCTATAATCACACTATACATACCCATATTACCCACAAATGTTAAGGTGTACTTCTAAGAAAAAACCCTAGCCAAACACCATGAGAGTTAGAGATTGTTATACCCACAATCCTCTACACATTTGCTTGTGGAATTTCCTCAACTCCTACCTCCCCATTTCCATACCATTGAGAGGTTGATAACCCAAACACTTACCACACCCTTTTAGAGTGTCAAGTGAAGTTTTGGTGTTGCTGGGAAGCATTGGAAGAAGTCAAGGATGGCAGATGTAACATGGAGCTTGTTATGAGATCCGGAGAGATAGACAAGATACGGTTCCCAGAAGCCTTGTTAGAGTAGGGGCTTGAAGGGCTTAGGTACATCGGGTAAATTAGGCTTGGTAGGTCTCTTGCTCACCTATGTATTCCAACTGATTGTTTAGTGGATCGATTACCGTTTAGAGGGCGGCGAAGAGGTTTTTCGCTGAGTTCTTGGGTTTCTTTTTTGATAACACATTGGTGTGTTATCTTGTGTTTGCATCTCTCTTCCCTACTCTTTTACATTACATTTTATTGCTGTGTTGCTTTGATTATGGATTAGTGTAGCTTGTTTGTTCATCCGCTTGCATTTAAACTATTTTGCACATAGTATTAAGTTAGTATAAAATCTATCGAGCCATAACTTTAATTTGAGGGTCTAAACAGCTCTTGTGTTTTTAACACATTTTAATTAAGCTTTCAGATGGTGAGAGGGAAAAGAAAATCATAGAATGCTTTTCTCAACAAGGTCTCAGATCATCAACCAGGGACAAAATGAGCCAAGCCAAAGCCCAGAATAGAGAACCAGGACTAAAGCTAGTTAAGAAGATACCCATTGAATCTTCCCTTGAGAAACCCACACCAAGGCCTCAAAGTGAAGATGAGAATACTGACCCTCTTGTGCGAAGCAGCAAAGCAAGCTTGTGTAGCTCTCCTGCACTAGTTAGAGAGCTCCGTTGGAGAGATTGAAATAGATGCTGGGCACTAGCATCAGCCTTAACAAAACCTCATTTTAGGAAAAATTTGGCTAAACTCAACCAAAAACACCCTTGCATTAGCCTCAACAAGTCGTCCAATTTTCTTTTTTAATCTATGAAGTATGAACACCACCTCAATAAAGATATTTACCGTTCATCAACAAAGCTATTTTTTTTTTTTTTTTTGTTGTAAAATAAAAGAAATATGAGAGTAAGATTATACCTGAATTACTTATTTTCTAATGGTCATCCATCACATCATGATTTCCAATACTGAATACATATATCTCCCTTTGTTCTTTGTCTCTCAGTGCTTCTCCATTTTTATGTCTCTTACAATGAGATTTGAGAATATAGTGGAAATGGGAGAGACTATAGGGGACAAGGCATTAACTTGGGTGGCTACATTTCTACCCTTAATAAATAGATAGGGTGGATTGCTAACAAGCTACTTATGCGGATAATGAACAAGGGCAAGAGATATTGCCTACCCTATGTAATTAGGGTGGGTGGCTGAAAAGTCAATCATGTGAAAATAAACAAAGGAGAGATATATTTAACATTATTGTTTTCATTTGTTCTGTGAGACTCTCCTACAAAGTGTGGAATAAGGGGCCAACAATTGATTGACGTGATGAACAACATTAGAGATATTAGGTCTCCAATATCTCTCCAATGGCTAGGATTGAGAATTGAAAAAAGCAACTTTCAAATTGAATAAAAAAAAATAAATGAGAAAGTAAAAAAGTGAAAGTGGTAAAAAGTTTTTGAGAGTGTCACTACAAGAAATTTGGCTTTTAGCGACGGCATACAGTCATCGCTAATGCTTTAAATATCGTCACTAATTATATTAGCGACGAAAAATCTCGTCGCTAACTTTTGTTAAACGAATTTGGTTACAAAAAAGTTTTTTAGTGACGATATTAATGTTGTCGCAAATACAATACTATTAACAACGACAAAGTTGTCGCTAATAGTGACAATTGTCGTCATAAATAACTCGAAACCCTAAGACAAAATGTCATCGCTACTATCTCATTAGTAGTGACAAATTTTTTTGTCGTCGCTAGTAGATTATTATTAACGACAACATTTTTGTTGTCGCTAATATGTCATTACTAGCAACGACGCTTGCTGTCGTCACAGATAATGATATATAAGTGACCACAAAAATGTCATCACTAAAATTTGCATATTAACGATGATATTGTTTGTCGTCCCTAGTGATATGATAAAATATTAGCGTTGACATTGTCGTCGCTAATAATATTTTATATATATTTTTTATTTTTCTTTAAAATTTACATTCGGAATTTTACATAAGTACCTGTTGGGAAATAACAAAGCACAATCATATGCACATAAAAAAATTTCAATCACAAATACTCATATAAGCATAACAACTGTTCAATCAATAACTACTAATAAGGGAAAATAAAACCCAAGTTCAATATCATATACATAATAAAAACTCCAATCTATTCACTTAAATACTAATCAAATGATAACGAATTCCTCGTGAAGATATGCAACCAAGCTGAAACTTGTTGCAATGAAATATATCTCCCCTCTTCATCATCTCATTAATGCATGGACATGTGCGCTTCCATGAAATCATAGAGAGAATGATGAAAAGAACCAATCAATGGTGAAGTTCCTTTGCAAATTTCTTGAGCAAAGGTTGTGGAGGAAGCTCTGCAGGGGAAACAATGGTAAAAAATTTTAGAGAGGTCCTATGACCTATAGCCTAAAATTAAAATTTCATGACCTGAACACAATTCAATGTCACTGTTGATGCCTTGAGCACAACCCCTTTTAGGCTTTTACATCACCAAGATTGCACTAAGAAAAACCTAATATGAATTGGCTCCAAAGCTCAACCAATACAATCATCCCCACTAACCCTTAATAGAAAACATCTTTTTCCATAAGTTTAAAATCCATCAAAACAGTGCAAACCAAACCCATGATAAAACGCATGATTCTTGAAAAAGATATTTGTTCAAAGTCTATACGATGAAAAAGATAACTACATGAAAAATTACACTTGCACTTGCAAGATACACTAAAACCTCCTTGCTCATTTGAAAGGGGCGTTGAGTCAGTCATCTCATGTGGTGGTTCATTAGGTGGAGAAAACATTTTTAGCCTAAAACTTGTTGCTTTGTAGATGTGGTTATATGTTAATATGTAGTGTAGTCTTTACCAAAAAAAAAAAAAAAAAGTAGAGTAGCATGTAATGGAACCTAATTGTCAAATGTTTAGACAAACTTATTTATGTAGTAACATACCTTATAGAAATAGTGTCTTCTTTGAAGCTCTCTTCCTAACCAACAATTCCTATCAAAAGCAATCAATAGATGCCTACATAAATACCTCAAATGACAGATTCTCAAACTGCACAAATAAAATTCCAAACAATCACAATCACATTCTATAAAAAATTACAAGAATCCAAAAATGAAGACATACAAGAATACTAAATATAGGCTAAGAATAGAATCAACAAATGGCTACAACTCATGCTTGAGGAGACTCCCCATCAAACTAAACTTAGTAAGTTATTCTAACTAGCTTAGGGGCACAATTTTTAATTTTCTGATTAATTTTTTGATAAATGATTGTTGTTTATAACCATATGAAAACAAAGAATGTAAATAGATAACAGAATATTTCAACCAAAAAAAAAATAGTAAGAAAAAAAAAACTATTTTTTATAAAGAAAATTATTAACATAATGTGGTTCATAAGCTCACTCCAACTGTAACAATGAGTACTAAGATTTTTTTTTTTTTTTTTTTTTTTTTGAAGAGGATATAATTTTTCCATTAGTTTTTGTATCTTCAAGTATGTGACCTATTAGGGAAATAATTTCTTCCTTGTCACAGAGAGAGTCAACTTCTACAATAAGTTGAATGATTATACTTTGCGGTAAAAGTAAGACTAAGGGTTCATTATGGAAGTGAAATAAGTACTACAGTATAGTTGATATGATGAAACTTATGACCTTACAAATAAAACATTTGCTTTGTTTTTCCTCATCTCACTCTCCTAATATTGAAAGATATACATTTTTTTCCTTAATAATTTAAACTCACAAAAAACCCCTCTTCATCGTAATAAGCAATATCAAACAATAAAAATAAGGCTTTCAACAAGTAGATGAATAGAACTACGCATTAAGGACAAAATGGATTTGTGAATGCAGAGCAATCCTAATGCATCATCTTCTTGCTTTAGACATTGTCATCAAATTTTGTTTTTTTTTTCAAGAATATCATAAAATAGTTTTGCAAAGTAAGTTTGATCAAGGAGTGCACATTCTCACCCGAAAATGACAAATCCTATGACTTGTCTTCTGAAGACGAAGCATTTTCATTTTCACTCAAGAGGCAATCTAGTCACTTTGCAACAAAAGGCATAACTATTAGTATAAACTGCTCCTCCATTACTACCAAAACCAACACCAAATCAAACCAATTCCCAAAAAAAGAAAAAGAAAATGATAAAAAACGGTGTGATTTAACTATGCAATGAAAAAACAGTGAGGTAAGGGGAATAGAAAAATAAAAAGCGAAGGAAGTTATGATAACAAAAGGGCTATCCCCATAGAACACAGTGATGATTTTCAAGTTTAAAAGACTATTTGGATTCCCAACCAAGCATATGAGATCAATGTATATTCTATCTGACACTTAAGGCTTAAATACAAGGTAGTGGACAAGGTAAATTATATTGCACAACCAAAACACATGGATTTATAATGTCTTTTGTTAACCTTGTTATAGCATATTAGTCCTCAAGAATTTTGTAGCTCAATGACAATGGCATAACAGTTCAAATCTCCCTCGTTGTACCTAGTGATCCTTGATGCATGTATAGTCTTTCATTAAACTTAAATAATAATCTTCTAGTACTTCTTTGCCACCAAGAAGTCTAAATTGTTTACTGAATAATGCAATCATCCAAGTCAAAGCTTGCACTTTGTATGCAAGACCAATTAAATTCTTTTGTGCAACTGCTCTAACATAAGGTCAATAAAATAATGGACCATGAGAATGACTATTAGCAAATAATTGGTCAACCTCTTCACCCACAATTTCTAAATTAATCATTGTTATGAGAGAATTTATTAAACGGTACCAAAGAAAAAATGGTACACTTATTTTCATTTCATATAGCTTTTAAAAAAATCATTAATCTCAAACATTAACAAAAATTGAGAGATTTCATTTCACTACTTTTACATAATTACATGACACTTTCAAGAAAGCATAATGTAGTCATTGCATCATAGTAAAGTAAAAAACTTATCAAAATAGTAACTAGACAATTTGTTACACTAATCATAATAGTGAATGGGCAACTAATACACTTGTATTTTATACATGCTAGTGTAGTTTTCACATGGCCTCCATCTATAAATCTGCAGGTGGTCGTAAATTGATCATATGAATCTTTTCTACCTATATGTAGTATTGAGAGAGAGAGAGAGAGAGAGAGAGAGAGAGATCATTACTCACAGCTCATAGTCCTCCATGTCCTGAGAGTGGCTTTAGTAGTTGCTCACTGACTACTGTCCAGAGTAACATACTTGACAAAATTCTATTGTAATCAACGCAATCTGAACAAGAACACATATATTAAGACACATTATACACTTTCACCAAATTTCTCATTGACTACAATCCATGTAATTAATTTTTTACACGAAGTGGAAGGCCTGCCTGGTTATACCTTCCATCAAAAGTTGGATTTCCATAAATCAAGCACAAATAAAGTTAATTTAAATTGAAAATTATGGGTTCTACAACATTATATTTTGGGTGACAAAAACTGAGATAATGCAACTGAAAAGACTCTAATATTGTAGATTAAGAAACACTACTACGAAAATACAACAATATAAGCAAACCAACTTTATTGAATTATTTTGAAACTAGAAAGGATAAATGGCAATTCACCAAGGTATAAGAATCCTAGACATAATCTCAGAGGTTACTATTTCTCCTGATCTCAAGACAACCCACTATGCTCAAGAAGAACCTTTGTATCATTACATTGCTTCCTCAAATGTTTGAATCTATGCCTTACAGCATCTTTCTGAAGGTGAGACCAAATTTCATCTTTATGTTGAAATTTCCCAGACCTTTAACCCAAAGTTTTTCTTTAAAAAGCTTTACCAACTTTGGAATCACACTTACGCAGTACACTCCCTTAGAAATCAACCACCAAGTGTAAGTAAATTCATTTAATAGAAATTACAATAAATTAATATTTGGAATCCAATTGTAAAGTTTGCAATTGAAAATGCCACTATCTCAATTTGATAGTACCAAATACATCAAAAGATTCAAAACTAGCGACTAATAATAAAGGAAAAATCAATAGAGTTTATTAAAAATAGAAATAATCTCAGTTAATCACTAAAAAAAGGCATAAGAGAAAATCATATAAATAATTAAAACTAACAAACTAGATAAACAAAATGAGTCAATACCGTATCAAGAACTGTTTCATTTTGATCTAATCATAAGTATGAAATATTTCAATGCCGATTAATGTTGGTGTACGAATTCGAATTATCACTAATTATATACATATATATATATATATATATTACATTCTAATCCAACCCAACCTTGTAATTGTAAAATTATAATAATAATATAGATATTCAAATACATATATAGATCTAGTTTTTTTTTTTTTAACCTTGGATTAATTCCTAAAAAATAAAAAGTAAGTAGTTTTATAATGAAAATATATGAAAAGTAAAAAATAAAAATAAAATAAAGACTTACTTCTTGAACAACGAGTGAAAATGTCAGGTAAGTATAATTCAATCAACTAAAAAATAAAGAAAAAAGCTTTTTTCAAACAATGTGAAGACTGATTGCTGTCATTCATTGGAAAAGGCAAAACCCAAAGCTTTTTTCAAACTCTTAACACTCTCCCATCAACCACGTGTCCTAAAAACTAACTTTTAATATATATTTTTTTCAAACTCTTAACACTCTCCCATCAACCACGTGTCCTAGAAACTAACTTTTAATATATATTTTTTAACTTTTGCATTGAGAAGAGCAATGGTCAGCGTACAAAACAAGAAGGAAATATACTTGGCATGCCTTCCAGCCAGATCTTCAGTACACCCACAAGAGAAATGATGTAAAACAGAGAAGAAGAAGAAGTGGGGCGAGAAGAAGCTGTAAAACTAAAACAATGCAAGAAGAAGAAACAGAGAAGGGTGCAAGGCTGAAAGCAGTGGTGATAACGTTTTCTTGGCTTTTTTCTTTTTTAGAGGTATGTTTTTCTGGTTTTTTCTTTACCAGCACAAACATCCGATTTTCTCTGGTAAGGCCGGTACAGTTCAGTATGGGCTGAAATTTGAAGCGGAACGAAACATAAGTGTTTCTGTACCGGTTCACCGACCGGTAAGATAAATACCGGCTATACCGGCCGGTATGGTACGATATTGGCTTCTTTGAGATAAACACATTCGTGTACAAAAAGGGCAAATCATAATCAGCATCACAATAATCTCTAAATAAAGCCACAAAGTTGGTACCTGTGTCAAATACCCAAAACAAAGATCAAAAAGAACAAAGCTTTACCAGGAAGGGACCCAAATGGCAGATGGAGAGAGAACAGTGGCGAGTGCCTTGAGGGTGAGTGGTATAGAGAGAGGTAAGGGTGGTTCACATGGTGGCAGCGGTTGCTCGATCGCAAGCGGTGAGAGTGAGCCACAGAGAGAGAGAGAGAGAGAGAGAGAGAGAGAAAGGTGCTAGTGATTAGTGGTTTTTTTTTTTTTTCTTTCTTTTTGAAATCTTAGTGATTGGTGATAAAGAATGAAATTGAAAACTGATGTGAAAATACAAGCGTGGGAAAAATATTTGGTTTGGGGCCCTTGAGAAACGAAGTCGTTTGGGCTTTTGTCAATGGTCCAATTTTTTTTTTTCATTTTATTTTAAAACTTATTATTTTTAATGGTAATAAAAAAAATTATGAGGAACTTTAATGGTAATTAATTAAATTGGTTAGTTTGATAGGAACGTGGCAGGTTTCATCTGAAAAAAAAAAAAAAAAAAAAAAAAAGTTTTTTAATTTTTTTTTGAAGTTTTTCCAATAAATTTTTCTTATTATTATAAATTAATAATTTATTTATTTAAGTCAATTTTATTATTAAACAATTATTACAAAAATTATGACCTATTACTTGTTATTTCACCTCGATCAAATCAGAAAATTGAAAACAAAAAAATAACACACCCAAACCCACATAAAATAATAACTTCAAAGCTATTTTAGAGCACTCACATTAGGTTGTAGGAGTGACAATTTGTGTTTACTAGTCACGTTTGTGTTGTACCGACTCATGAGTATTTAACTAAATGGGTCGACACTAATCTGATAAGTTTATGAAACAGGTTAAGATTCTTTAATCTCATGTTTGATCCAAGAGAGCACCTAATAGTATCTTCCCTTTAAAAAAAAAAAAATTGAAAATTAGTATTTTTTATGGAAAACATAATTTTAAAGGTAGTACTTTGAACTAATACTTTTGTCACTCCCATATGTGATCCAAAGGAAAAATAACTTTAAAGGAAGTAATTTGGGGAACATAATTTTAATCGAATGGTCAAATTATGAGAACAAGGATAACAGAATCTTCATGGGGCCACAAGGCATGTGACCATCATGCTCCTATTCATATTCAAATCTTGATCATTGGATTTCAAGAGTATGGTGGTGACATATTAGTATTGGCGAAATTTGAGACCAACTGGATGGTTAGATTGGGAGAACAGAGCTATACAAGTATGCAACACATGTCCATCACGCGTCATAATTAGATCAAGAATCTAACCATTGGATTTGAAGAGTGTAATGAAAGGTTAATTCTAGTAAATTATGGTCACAATCAAATGATCGGATTTAGAGAAATGTGCGGTCAAAGTTTAGTTAAAGTTGGTCAAATCTGGTCAAACTCGATCAAACTTAATAGATGATCCCGAGATCGTTGGAGATTTCAAGGGTATTTTGGTCATTTTAGAGATTTGGGGCATTTGGGTCATTTTAGATGTTTCGAGAGAATTTGGGTCATTCTAGTTGTTTTGGGAGTATTTTGATTATTTTAAAATATACTTACCTAGTCTTAGGGGCATATGTCTCATGATATCTTACATGCATCAAGAGTAAGACATGTGTTTAGATAATAATGGTTTTGATTTTAGAGGAAAAACAAAAATAACTTTAGTTTGAAAAAAATTTGAAAAATCCACAATTAGTAAGGGTTAATGTCAAGATAAATAAAACACACGTCCATCACGCACCATCCTTAGATTTTAAATCTAACTGTTGGATTCAAAGAGTGTAATGAAAGGGTAATTCTAGTAAATTATGATAAAAATCAAATGGCTGGATTTAGGGAAAGGTGCGGTCAAAGTTTAGTTAAAATTGGTCAAACTTGGTCAAACTTAATAGATGGTCTCGAGACCACTAGACTTTGTGAAATTTATATTCGAATCTTAATCATTGGGATTGAAGAATATGGTAACATATTGATGTTGGTAAAATTTGAGAACAATTGGATGATCAGATTGAAAGAACATAGCCATAAAGGTACATAATATATGTCCATCATCTGTCATCCTTAGATTTGAAATCTAACTGTTAGATTCGAAGAGTGTAATGAAAAGGTAATTCTAGTAAATTATGGTCACAATCAAACAGCTGGATTTAGAGAAATGTGTGGTCAAAATTTAGTAAAAGTTGGTCGAACCCGATCAAACTTAATAAATGGTCCCGAGATCACTAGACTTTGTGAAATTCTTATTCGAATCTTGATAATTGGGATTGAAGAATATGGTGACATACTAGTGTTGGTGAAATTTGAGAACAATTGGATGATCAGATTGAGAGAACATAGCCATAAAGGTACATAACATATGTCCATCATGCGCCATCCTTAGATTTGAAATCTAACCGTTAGATTCGAAGAGTGTAATGAAAGGGTAACTCTAGTAAATTATGGTCATAATCAAAACGGCTGGATTTAGAGAAAGGTGCAGTTAATGTTTAGTTAAAGTTGGTCAAACCCGGTCAAACTTAATAAATGGTCCCGAGACCACTAGATTTTGTGAAATTCATATTTGAATCTTGATCATTGGAATTGAAGAGTATGGTCACATATTGGTGTTGGTGAAATTTGAGAACAATTGGAAGATTAGATTGAGAGAACATAATACATAACATACGCTATCATGTGCAATCCTTAGCTTTGAAATCTAACTGTTGGATTCAAAGAGTGTAATGAAAGGATAATTCTAGTAAATTATGGTCACAATCAAACGGTTGGATTTAGAGAAAGTCATGATCAAAGTTTAGTTAAAGTTGGTCAAACCCAGTCACACTTAATAGATGGTCCCGAGACCACTAGACTCTGTGAAATTGATATTCGAATCTTGATCATTAGAATTGAAGAGTACAGTGACATATTGTTGTTAGTGAAATTTGAGAACAATTGGATGATTAGATTGAGAGAACATAGCCATAAATGTACATAACATATGTCCATCACACGCCATCCTTAGATTTGAAATCTAACCATTGGATTTGAATAGTATAATGAAAGGATAATTCTAGTAAATTATGGTCACAATCAAATGGCTGGATTTAGAAAAAGGCGCGGTCAAAGTTTAGTTAAAGTTGGTCAAACCCGGTCAAACTTAATAGATAGTCCCGAGACCACTAGACTTTGTGAAATTTATATTCGAATCTTGAACATTGGGATTGAAGAGTACAGTGACATATTGGTGTTGGTGAAATTTGAGAACTATTGAATGATTAGATTGAGAGAACATAGCCATAAAGGTACATAACATATGTCCATCACACGCCATCCTTAAATTAGAAATCTAACTGTTGGATTCGAAGAGTGTAATGAAAGGATAATTCTAGTAAATTATGATCACAATCAAACGGCTGGATTTAGAGAAAGGCGTGGTCAAAGTTTAGTTAAAGTTGGTCAAACCCGGTTAAACTTAATAGATGGTCCCGAGACCACTAGACTTTGTGAAATTCATATTCGAATCTTGATCATTGAGATTGAAAAGTATAGTGACATATTGGTGTTGGTGATATTTGAGAACAATTGGATGATTAGATTGAGAGAACATAGCCATAAAGGTACATAACATATGTCCATCACGCGTCATCCTTAGATTTGAAATCTAACTGTTGGATTTGAAGAGTGTAATGTGATAGGCCACAAACTGAATGACCCCTTGTGATTTAAACTAATTAATTAATTTAGCCAAGTTATTAATTAATCAATTTAACATGCAAATACGTGGCAGCACAAACAAATCACCGAATAACTAAATATGCAGCGAAAAATAAATGACACGGTGATTTGTTCACGAATGGGGAAAAACCCTAACGGCAAAAACCCCACCGGGTGATTTTCAGGTCACCACTCCCGAAACTCCACTATTATCAAATCAAGCAGTTACAAATAAGGAATCCCAAGTACCTTATCAACCTACAGTTGAACTCTTACCCCAATACCCAATCGGACTTGATCTGTAGTGACAGTTCCCCCTTTTGATGCACGGCTCCCAAGTACGTGACTAACCAGATGCGCGGATCCCAGTACGCGACTTCAAACACCAACTTTAGGAAGAGAGGTTGGCTGCAAAGTTCTTCAGATCATCCTATGCAATGAAGATCAGGAAGATGCTTGGTCACAAAACCCTACGGTGCAAAGTACACAGCAACTTCTTGAAGAAGATGAACTAGGTCAAGAACTTCGTCTTAGATCACAATTTGCTTGAACAAGGATTGCTCAATGCTTATGCAACTTGTGTCTATGTTGACGGCTCTTAAAACACTCCTTAAATATGTTTAGGGTTAGAAGAAAAGAAAGCCCAAAAACACATTCACGGATCCCAAGAAAATCAGATTGGAATTCTGACTTTTTAAATCTCGACAGATAGCAGGTGTCGAGGTAGCTATCGAGAAGGTGTCGAGCTTTAAAAATTCTGCACTTCGACTTGCTTTTTCTTGGACAGACTTGATGACTTCAACACTTGATCTTGAAACATTGTTTCTTGAAGTATTAAAAACACCTAGAACTACCCAATTACAAGTATAGTGCGTTTTGTCAAAGGATTAGCCAATTTACATAAAATATGACATATGTTCTTAACATGTGAACACATATGTCCTAACAATCTCCCCCTTTGGCAATCCGTGACAAAACCACAACAAACAAACAAATGAACATATGAGAGAAGTCATAAATCACTCAACTCATATTCACTTGTTACATACAATAAAATCTATCCTAACACAAACTCTTGAAAAACTTTGCAAGAAGAGAGTTTATGGCAAGTAGACTTTGACAACCTGTATTTCTGAAACACTTTTAAACAAAACTCATCAAGGCATCTTGTGTGAAACAGAAATTAAATAGATTGCTTACAAATATGAAGAACATGTGTATAAAGAGAGAAAAGAAACAACACATGAAGAGATAGGTGAAAAAGAAAAACATACATCCACATATAAAGAAAGATAAGTACAATGTATGTAAAACTGGTCATAAGACCTCATATACAAGATCAATGTATCTATCAAGACTAGAAAAGAAAAAGATACATCAAAATCTCACTACATCCCTCAAAAATATGAACACTCCCCCTATCAAAACTGTCCTATACTAACTCTCCCCCTAAGATGACTACTCTCATAATCCAAAACTACTCCCCCTTTTTGTCACGAATGACAAAGGGTAGAGTGTCATGTAGACATCTCATCAGTAGAGCTAGCATCTCCATCATCATCATCTGAAGCATCATCGTCATCACCATCATCATCATCAGAGTCAGAATCTGAAGCCACTAGAGGAGGTGGTGGAGGAGAAGCCTCAGAAGCAAAACCACCCATGGTCGCCTGCCGTCGTGCAATACGACCAACACGAACATTCACCTGATACAACTCAGTGGTGAGTGTATCGAGGCGAGCATCCATGCGCTGTAGCTGCGCCATAATGTCTCCAAGAGATACATCGCCTGAAGAAGAAGGAGGAGCCGATGTAGATGGAGCAGATCTGGATGGAGCCGAACGGGAGGGAGGAGTGGAATCCAGCTGTCTCGCCCTGAACTGTGCCTCACTACGTTTTACGGTAGCGGCATCTATAGCAGATATGTGTGTGAAGTGGTCGGACGAAGGGAAAGGGATGGAAAAATGGCGTAGAATCCTCGTGATAGCGGAAGGAAAGATGAGCTTATCACGGGACGCCGCATCTAAATGAACATCGATGATAGAGAAAATGAAGTGAGAAGGAAAATATATCGTGAGATGCTCAAGTAGAGATAACAAAAATCGAGCACGAGGCTCTGTAATAGAGTTATAGTGAGAGAGAGGATAAAGTACAAAGGTCATCACCATGTTAAGGAACCTAGGACCTTTAGCAAAAGGTCTACATGATGTGTATTGGTGCTCACCCCAGTCAGAAGGGCGCTCACAAAAAGCAGAAATGAGCTCATCCTTGGACACAGTCCTCAGTCGCTCACAGGAAGGATAGTCAGGAAACTCTATCCTAGGAACCCTAAGCACATCCGCCACTAGCTGCGGTGTGACAGGGATGCGCGTACCTCGAACGCGAGTGAAAAAGAGAGGTACTGAACGATCAATCCCGTGCATGTTGGAGTAAAACTCCTGAATCAGCACGAGAGGACAGGTGACCAGGATGTCACACAGTGACCCTCATCCCCTACTGTGAATGACAGAGGGAAGGTCAGTGTCGGCAAAGTCTGCCAGAACAACGTGGCGTTCCGAATGAACACCTCGTTTAGAAAAGTTCTCAGTAAATGCCTTGTAGGCATCTCCATCACGGAACCGAAGATTATGAGGAGCAGTATCAGAAGATGAAGAAGCTCCAGAACGTAGAGGGTTCCGAGCCGGAGTGGATTTACGTTTAGGTGCCATAGATGCAACTAACGTAAAAGAATGAGAAAAGAGATAGAGAAGGAGACAATCAGAAAAGTCCCAAACAGTTCAAATATCAAAATATGTTGAACAAAATGGACGTATGCATGGGAATGCATGATCATGTGACATGCAAACATAAAAAGCATCATGGGCTCAGCCCAATCCAATTCTATCAGCACACAGACAAGAATCACACAACTAAATGCATGAAAATATCATTTTAATGCACATGGAATGCGATGTATGACATTTTAAACACATTTAAGTGAAAAACTAACCCAAAATTTCAAGAAAAACTCTTCAATTTTGAAAAACCCCAAAGTTTTCAAAAAAAAAATCCCAAAACCTAAGATTCAAATCATGAAATGCATGAAAAGGAATGGAAAAGAAGATCATACCACTTGATTTGAAGCAAGAACAGCTGAAAATCACTTGGGATGAAGATTGGAGTGAAGAAAAGTGCACAGGGAAGATGAACCGCCTCGGACAGATCGAAGAGAGATCGAGAAATGAGTGAAAAAATCGCGATCGCAGCTTAAATAGGCACCTCAGTAAATCTCGACAGCTGAGGTGTCGAGAGGTATCGAGGGTGCTGTCGAGATAGGTATCGAGGTATTGGCCATCGACAGCTAAGGTATCGAGGAGGTATCGAGGTACCAAACAGCTGAACCAATAGAGAAGCTCGATCGATCGACTAGGTGTCTAGGAGGTATCGAGGAGACAGAGAGAATCTCGATCGATCCACAAGGTGTCGAGGAGGTGTCGAGATTGTGATAAGAAAAAGGTTTGAAAATCTCGACAACTGATCAGGTATCGAGGAGGTGTCGAGGAGGTGTCGAGCCAGCAGAGAAAAGCAGTTTTTCGAGAAGAGAAAAACACAAACAAGTATGCAATCAAGACAAACACCTCAACCAAGATCCAACCAACATAAAAAGCTCTCAAAAATCATCTCTCAATGACAATTTAAGCACATGAATCTTCCAAGAACACACACACACACTAAACAAGTCTAACCAATTTTATATTTCAAAAATAAGTCATGACAGTTTAGTGAGCATACAACAGTACATGTAAAACCTTTGTGATGGCCAAATCACATTGTACCTGCACATGTATCAAAAGTAGCAAAAAATATTGCGTGTTGTGTGTGAAAAACATCGCAAGATTTGCATATGTGTATACATGTTATGACGATCTGAGATATGAGAAAATAACTTTAACTCACACACAATCATAACTGTTTGATGGGGACTATCACCTTCGAGGTACATCCTATAACTCCCACATCTCCTAGAATACACGCTTGCAACCATTTTTAAAGCATTTTTAATCTTTTTGCTTTTTATTTTCTTTGCATATTTTTTTTTTTTTTAAACATATCATGCATGGGCTTATGAGAAAGAAAAAAAATACCCATTGATATTTTGACATTTCAATTTTGCTATGCCTAAGCACACAAATGTCATTGACATCACACTTTTGCTATGCCGAAGCATACAGATGTCATTAATGATTGGCGGGCAACAGTGGTGAGATGGTTATTTATGCCTTTCTCTTAGGATTTTCTAGTCCTACACGTCAAAAAGAGTGATATGAGTGTTAAGTCTAAGAAATAACCTAATCTTACTCATCACAAACACGAGCCACAAAGCTCACTTGCTTAGTTGTGCATAGGGATGCTCATCTAAGCTACAAGAGATACAAAGTTTAGAAAACTTTGTTTCATTGGCCATCTAAGGTACACAAGTACCAAAGTACACAAAACACACACTGTTTTTGTATTTTTCAATTTTTCAATTTTTTTTTTATTTTTTATATGAAAAACAAAATAAACAAAACTGAAAGTAAACACACAAAGACATGTTAAGAAAAACAAAAACAATGCATAAAACTAGACTGACTCAGCAAAAATGCAAAACACACAAGCAATGCAACAAACAAGATAAACAAGAAGGGAGAAGAAAGTGATAAAATCACTTAGAGTCCTTTTTCTTCCATGCCTTGGAAGAACCTTTCCTTTGATTAATACTTTGAAACGGCGGTGAGGGGGAAGAATTACATCCGTTCAAGTTTGAAAGGAACATGAGGGCTTTCAGAAGATCTCCAAGAGGAGCAAGAGAGGATTGAAGCTGATTTTGGCTTCCAGATGCTGTCATACTGTTGCTTTGTTGGGTGGCTAGCCACTTGTAGCAATTTGGTCGAGTATGACCTGCTGCTCCACAATGATAACAGAGATGCTGCTTCTTTTGTTTGGCCTTTTGAGAGTTAGCCTTCTTATCCTTAGGGAGTTTAGCATCTTTCTTTTCTAATTTAGGGGGTTCTCCTAAGATGGATTTACCCTTGTCTACGTTCTCACTAGCTAATTCAGTTTTAACATCAATGTTCTCAATTTTAACAATATCAGCAGGAGGAACAAAAACAGTAGAACTAGTAGAAGCAGAGTTAGAGAAAGAAAGACCATACCCTAAACCTGTTCGATCTGAAGCAGATTTCTGGTTGCTGAGCATCTCATCAAGTTTTGCACTTGAAGTCCTCTCCAGTTGAGCTCTGACTTGAAACAGCTCTGCTTCAAGCTTCTTGGTCTTCTCAGCCAGGAAGTTGTTCTCAAACCTCAGTGCTCCAATAGTTTGATTTGCTTCATCAAACTTTGTGGACAATTCTTCTCTATCAAGTTCCACATCATTGAGCTTCTTGGTGGCTAGCCTGTACAACTTCTCATGCTTCTCAGAAAGCTTGTAAAGCTTCTCATAAGCTGAATGGATATCATCTTTGTCATCCATCTTCTCGCATTCAGTATCCACCAATTCTTCTTCCTGTTCCACTTCTTCAACAATCCCTTCAGTAGGATTAACTGTGGCAGTGAAGGCATTTAAGATTCCGTCATCTTCACTATCGGAATCATCTTCAGGCTCAGTGTCACTGAGGGTTGCAGCAAGAGCCTTGCTCTTTCCAATGCTCTTCAGATATGTAGGACACTCATTCTTCATGTGTCCAAACCCATGACACCCAAAACATTTTGGTCCTGCCGGAACAGTGTACTGACCGCCATCCTTGGCATCCTTCCTTCCTTTGTCTTGGCTCTTGAATTGTGAAGAACTGGATTGCCTTCGGTCCTTGTCGAAGCTCCTCCCATTGGCATTCTTCATAAACTTCTTGAACTGCCTTGTAATGTAGGACTTCATCTTGGAATCTTCATCATCGGAAGACTCATCTGTATCACTGCTCTTCGCCTTCAGGGCCATGCTCTTGCCCTTGCTTGACTTGCCTATTCTTGATAACCCTAGCTCGTAGGTCTGCAAGTTCCCAACCAACTCAGTCAAAGGAATTTTATCAATGTCCTTTGATTCTTCAATTGCCGTAATCTTGGCATGAAATCTCTCAGGTAGAGATCTGAGCACCTTCCTTACAACCTTGGGTTCAGGGATGGTTTCCCCAAGATTGAAGGCTGAGTTCACTATGTCCTTAAGCTTGGCATAGAACTCATCAAACGACTCATCCTCCTCCATCTTTATCTCTTCAAAGCTAGTAGTGAGCCTCTGTAGCTTTGAATCTTTGACAGCCTTTGTTCCTTCATAGGTTATCTGGAGGATGGTCCACGCCTCCTTAGCAGTTTCTGTTGAGGATATCTTCTTGAACTCCTCATTGGTGACTGCGCTAAATAAGGCATTCAACGCTCTGCTGTTGAAGTTTGCCGCCTTGATCTTGGCTTCATCCCAATCGGCCGGTGCTTCTTTTGGCTTGGTCCAGCCAATTTCAACAGCTTGCCACACCTTTTCGTCTAAGGACTGCAAAAAAGCTCTCATGCGTACTTTCCAGTAGGCATAGTTAGTCCCATCAAATAAAGGAGTTATAATGAGGGATTGTCCTCTATCCATGACAGCAGGGGTCAATGGATCAACACATCAAAGATTAACCTAATCAGAGTGTGCCTGCTCTGATACCACTTGATAGGCCACAAACTGAATGACCCCTTGTGATTTAAACTAATTAATTAATTTAGCCAAGTTATTAATTAATCAATTTAACATGCAAATACGTGGCAGCACAAACAAATCACCGAATAACTAAATATGCAGCGGAAAATAAATGACACGGTGATTTGTTCACGAATGGGGAAAACCCTAACGGCAAAAACCCCACCGGGTGATTTTCAGGTCACCACTCCCGAAACTCCACTATTATCAAATCAAGCAGTTACAAATAAGGAATCCCAAGTACCTTATCAACCTACAGTTGAACTCTTACCCCAATACCCAATCGGACTTGATCTGTAGTGACAGTTCCCCCTTTTGATGCACGGCTCCCAAGTACGTGACTAACCAGATGCGCGGATCCCAGTACGCGACTTCAAACACCAACTTTAGGAAGAGAGGTTGGCTGCAAAGTTCTTCAGATCATCCTATGCAATGAAGATCAGGAAGATGCTTGGTCACAAAACCCTACGGTGCAAAGTACACAGCAACTTCTTGAAGAAGATGAACTAGGTCAAGAACTTCGTCTTAGATCACAATTTGCTTGAACAAGGATTGCTCAATGCTTATGCAACTTGTGTCTATGTTGACGGCTCTTAAAACACTCCTTAAATATGTTTAGGGTTAGAAGAAAAGAAAGCCCAAAAACACATTCACGGATCCCAAGAAAATCAAATTGGAATTCTGACTTTTTAAATCTCGACAGATAGCAGGTGTCGAGGTAGCTATCGAGAAGGTGTCGAGCTTTAAAAATTCTGCACTTCGACTTGCTTTTTCTTGGACAGACTTGATGACTTCAACACTTGATCTTGAAACATTGTTTCTTGAAGTATTAAAAACACCTAGAACTACCCAATTACAAGTATAGTGCATTTTGTCAAAAGATTAGCCAATTTACATAAAATATGACATATATTCTTAACATGTGAACACATATGTCCTAACATAATGAAATGTTAATTCTAGTCAATTATGATTACAATCAAACTGTTAGATTTAGAGAAAGGCACAGTCAAAGTTTAGTTTAAGTTGGTCAATTCCGGTCAAACTTAATAAATGGTCTCAAGACCACTAGACTTTGTGAAATTAGGTTCAGTGGGAAGGTTTTCGGTGGATTATTGGGTATTGGAGTAATTGTTAGAAAATGTTAATAAATAAATAATTTGGAAAGATGATGAACATCATATTAACATTAACTTAGATAAAGTTGATTAGATAAAATGATGAAAATTTTTATTTTTTACCCTCATATATCATGTATTATCATTTTTTATTTTAATTAATTTGAATATGTATGTTATAAATATATTTTAATTTAATTTATTTACTTACTTTTGGTAAATATTATTACATAATTGATGATTGAAATGGTTATTAGTTGAATATATTATGAATTTATAATGAATTTATTAGTTTGGTAAATATTGACTAATACCTTTCTTATGACACATGATACAGAAAAATCAAAAATTAATTCACAATACGATTCACATTTTGATAACTATGAAAATTAGTCAATATTTTGAGTGGAATCAAAACTTTCTCAATTTTTATTATTTTATTGATTTCAAGTTTCAAATGGGTAACATTATGATTTGAGAGTATTTTGAAGCAACAAGCCCTTCGTTGTCTCTTTATATATATATATATATATATGTAATTGATTTGAAAGTTTTAAGTTACTTTGGCGGTTTCAAGTTTCTTTTGGTCATTATATAAGTTTGAGGGTATTTTGGTCATTTTGACGAGGTTAATGGTATTTTAATCATTTCAAATGTTTTAAAGGAATTTATGTCATTTTAAATATTTTAAGAGGCATTTGGAGGATTTGATAAAAAAGAGAAATCATATTATATCAAAATTGTTTTAACCACATATTAGTGACAACAATCTTTCTCTTCATTAAAAGATCTCTTATAGTGACGACCTAATTCATTGCTAATATATAATATGCTTCCCTCCAATAATTCCCACCACTTTTTTGAGAGTGAAAATTTTACCCTCCATTATATTTAGGAAGATATATTTGCGATGACATGTTGTGTCATCGCTAATAGCCTTCTAATAGCGACCACTAATGTGTCATCACTGATAAATAAAGCATATATATAATATACTTACTATATATTTTTGGCCACATATTTGTGACGAAACATAAGGCTATCACTAAAGATGATTATTAGCGACGAAAAATGTCGTTGTTAAAATAAACCTTATTTTAGTGACGTAAATGTCATCGCAACAAAATTTATTGTAATTGCTAAAAGTTTCCCTCCATTTTCCAAAAGTAAATAAAATTCCCTCCATGGCATTAGCGATGACTTATTAGCGACTACCTTAGTGTTGTCGCTACAATACACTTATCAGCGATGACCATTTATTATCGTCACTAATGTATGCCTAATAGGGACGACTTTTTGGTCGTCGCTAAAACATTGGTCGCAAAAGACCAAAATTCTTGTAGTGTGTAATTGCACCAGGTGTGGTACCACACCCGATCTTGATCCCAACTAATAGTAAGACATCTAACTACTCTTGGAATAGTGTGGCATTATGGAGTAACTCACTATCATGGAGGAGTGAGTCGTGTATTAGTCTTAATAGGAGTTTCAACAATCTTACTACGTACAAGAGATTTTTGCAAGAAAGGAAATTTTTAAGGCGTACTTAGCCCATGTTAGAGCATCTCTAACAAACTCTCTAAACCCAAAATCCTCTTTAACTAGGAGAGTAAGCCCACAAAATGTTACTCTAACAAACTCTTTAAGTTACTGTTCCTTAGCAAAAAATCATTTGCTAATGAACAATAACTCTCTTGGTCTGATGACCTACTGTTCATTAGCAAAAGGATTAACTGGAATAAAAAATTCCACCAACTGATTAAAATATTCAATTTTTTCTCAACATTCACAATGGCTAACAACTTAACTCAATTCTTCTCTCTCTCAAATGTCTCTAAAGTCAAGAGAAGACACAATCCAAACACAAACAAAAGCACAAAACATAAACTCAAAACTAATCAAATAAATAAGTAAAAAAAAGAAGACACAAGCTGATCTAACCTATTTGGGCAACATGTCCTTTCAGCCATGGGGAGGAGACAGAAGCAGGGTGGAGTGAACGACTTGGCTTTGCATGGTGAATGCCGATTTTTGCTGGCCTGGGTCCCCCAAGCAACTCTCTCTCTCTAGGAATAAATTTGTGGTCTTTGTTTTTTGAGTGAAAATGTGTGATCTTTTAAATATTATTTCTTCATTATTTCTTTCTCAAAAAAATGGTATAGAAAAATGATAGAGAATTTATTAAAAAGTTTATTTGAAAATGTAGGTAAACAAAAGGTAAAATCTATTGTTTACTCGCTAAACAATATAAAAATATAGAGAGCGCTAGAAATGCTCTTAGATAACCATTACTATCAATAGTGAAATCGAATTTAACATCAAACCCATCCAAATTTGATCGAGGCATACCCAAAACAAGTCCAATCCACTAGCAGCTAGACTCAGCCATGCCCAACTAAGACAGGAAAAGTGAAGTTACAACAAAAGTGATTCTAACATGATGTTGAGTTGAAATTTTTATTGACATGATAAATTTGGATTAGGCCAACTCCTATACGTGGCAGGTATCGTAGGTTGAGAGATTACTAGTAATATTGTCCCGATGGTATTTCTTCAACTCTAGTTTTAAATGCATGTTATATGATTTGGCAAGTCCAGAAACACCAATAGCGAGTAATTGCTAAGCTATAGTTCATAAGAGCGTTACTTAAAGTAACTGGTAGTAATTATTGCAGCGGAGTGCAGTTGAAATCAAACACTTGGTAATGCGAATGCCTCATTGCATTTGAAATCAAATACTGGGTTGTGAATGGATATACTGTAGTTGCTAAAATGCTAAATTTAATCCCTACACAAAACTCAATTACATTTCGAACTTCAAATATGCCTGAGTAAATAGATATTTTTGAGACATATGAGAAGCCACGTATTGATCAAAATTAAAAAACTGGATCATTTCAATAAATTTTTGAAAAAATTTTTAATTTGTGCTGCTAGCTGTCCTAGCAAGATTTTTGAAGTATTGTACTAACTTGGTGTAATATTTTCTTTGAAATATAATTTGCTAATTCCTTAGGGGGAAAAAAACTGGCATTTGCCATTAAAAAATATAACAGATAACATTGTATAGGAAAGAAATAAATGTTTCCAGTCATTTCCACGCTTTCCTCCCACGAAACTGTTTGCTTGCATGTTGTTGTTTTTTTCTTCTTCTCTAGTTGAGACTGTACCTTGGCTTTCTTTGCCATTGTAAGGTTGAATTTAATAAACCATCTTGTTGGCTTTATTCCGTGCCAATTTACTTATAATTTAGCACTTAGTAACCCTGTATTTAGGTGAGAAAATTGTAAGGGTAGTGTGTGAGAAGATGTGAAGAAAATCTCAAGTATGTGCAAAGAAGCAGAGCTTCGCGGTTAGGACTCGCGGGTGGATCGCGACTGGCAAGCCGCCAAATGCAGGCACGTGAGATGCACACAAGGAAGCTGAAGGGTCGCGCCAGCTGTCACACTACAAGACAACTTACGTCGCAACTTGAACTCGCGACTTGGACAAACCACGAGACCAAGCCACCAATTTACCTTGTTTGGCAAAAACTATCTCTTCGTATTCTTTTCTCACCCCACTATATATAGACCCTTATACCCACGATATTGAGAGAGCTTCTAGAGAGAATTTTGTGAGAGAAACCCTTGAGAAAAACAAGATTGCCTCATCCCCAATCTTCACCTTAGAGACTCTACAAATTCCTCTTCTCTTTTCCTCTCCATTGTTATACCTTTGAGAAGCATTTTACCAAATCCTTATCTCACCACACCCACGTCTGTGAGAATGTTCATTTGGTGCTGTTGGGAAACAGTTAGGAAGGAACCAATCTACATTGGTTGATGCTATGGTCTAGTAGCGGAATCCGGGAAGCTAAAGAAGAAATAGGCTCGGCGTAACCTCATTGGAGTAAGAAGCTTGGAGGGCTTAGGTACTTGGGTAGATTAGGCTTGAAAGATTTTCTGCTGTTTATATATCCCAACTATATTCTTTAGTGGATTATTTGACCGCTTGGAGGGCGGCAGAGAGGTTTTACGCCGAGGGCTTCGATTTCCTCTTTGATAACACATCATGTGTTGTCCGTATGTTTGCACCTTCCTTCCTTTATCTTTGCCTTATATTTACTGCTATGGATGTGTTTATATTTGACTTAGATTATATATCAATTTTGCTATAAGCTTGTTGTCATGTTCCGCACTTTAACTGTTTGATATAAAGCTTGAATTGGTAATTTTATAATTGGGGTCTAAACATTCAAGGGTGTTTCATACCCAAATTGAACTTACATTTGGTATCAGAGCGGGTACACTTGTTGTGGTTTTAATACCTTAGTGTGATCCTTGACCCCCTTTGAGATGGATAGGTCTCAATCTCTTAATGTACCACCGTTCTTTGACGGTAATAATTATGCATTTTGGAAAGTCCGTATGAGGGCGTTTTTGTGTTCCATTAATGATGCTGTGTGGGATGCAGTTGAGGTAGGATGGACAAGGCCAAAGGCTGCCAAGTCTACTTGGGATAAGGCTGCCCTTGCTGCAGCCAATGCAAATAGCAAGGCATTGAATGCTATTTTCTATGGTGTCTCTCTAGAAGAATTTCATCGGATTTCACATATCACCATTGCTAAGGAAGCGTGGGAAATTCTGGAGACAACTTATGAAGGGACTAAGAAAGTGAAGGACACCAAATTTCAAATGTTGACCACTCGCTTTGAAGAGTTAAAGATGAGTGAGGATGAGTCTTTTGACTCGTTTTACAGTAAATGGAACAAAGTGGTTGTTGGCAAATTTAACTTGGAAGAAAATACGGAGGACTCAAAAATTGTAAGGAAGATACTTCGGTCACTATCAGAGAGTTTTCGTGCCAAAGTTACAGTCATTGAAGAGAGCAAAGACCTTGACGACATTAAGGTCCAAGAGCTGGTTGGTTCTCTGTAGACTTATTTGTTGTCCCTGCATACACAGAAGAAGAGCAAGTCTCTAGCTCTTAAGACAGTTGATGAGAGAATGGTGTCTCATGACTCTTCGGAAGAGGATGCAGTAGACAAAGATGTGGCATATCTTGTAAAGAACTTCCGGAAATTCTTGAAGTTCAAAAACAGTGGGAAATCCGATGACAGAGGAAAATTTCAGAGTACCGGAAAAGAGAAGAACGAGTTCAGAAGAAAAGAGGGTAAAAATTTCCAATCCTTACAAGGAATTATATGTTTTGAATGTAATGGACATGGGCACTTTAAAAAGGAATGTCCCAATTATTTGAAGTCTAAAGGAAAGGCCTATGCCACTACTTTAAGTGATTCTAACTCATCAAATTTTGACTCTGAGGATAGTTGTGATGGAGAAGGAAACTACTCCGCATTTATGTCTATTAAGCATATTGAGTCCTCGGAGGACCTGAATCAACTTGTACAAGATCTTGGAGAACACAGTGATGATGAATCCTTAGGGATTGTTGAGGAATCAGATGGTGAAGAGGATAGAAATACAGTTAATTTTCAAGAGAACTGCGCCTTACTCCTTGAGAAATTGGGTGAGTATGCAAGGGTTGCAAAGGCGGCTGTGAAGAAGATGAAAAGGGCTAAAGAGGACTACAAAAGTTTTCTGGCCAGATATAAGGAGGCAAAATGTGAAATTGAAACACTAAATGGCGAGTTATCGGAAGCTTATACCAAAGTAAGATTTCTTGAGCAAGAGGTGGTGCAAGCTCAAACCAAGATAGAAAGGGTCTCCTCTAAGAAGCTGAAAGATGTTATTTTATCTCAAAAACACTTCTCAGATAAGTCCGGGTTTAGATATACTAGGGGGAGTAGCTCATCGACCAAAGCTACCAAAGAAGTAAAATTTGTGAAGGCCATAGAGCCAATTGTGGAAGAGCCCATTCCTGAGAATGTTAAGGTTGAGAAGAAGAAGAATCTGGTTGAGCAGTGGATGGTGAATAAGCCCCGAAATCAATCTGTGGGCAAGCATGAAGCCAAAGGAAGATCAATCCCAAGATCACAACGGGGTCCTAGAACGGATTATGTTTGTCACTATTGCGGATTGCAAGGACATACCAGACCCAACTGTCAAAAGCTGAGAGCAGACAACAATGCTAGTACACCTCGGTCACGAGGAAGAAGAAATGACGTGAGGTCTTGGGGGTGGTGAGCAATCAAGAAGTCAAAACTGTGATCCAGGAATGATGGACGTAATGAAGATGATTGGTGCCTTCACAAATTGCCTGGAAAGTTTCACAAGAAGGTTTGATAGTCCCAATTCTCGTACCCAATCCGTTAAGGATATCACCCCAAACGCATGTGACGTGTGGGTGACGAAGGGTACTCATGCATAAGCATTACAACATGTCCATACATCAATACTTCCCATGATTGTGAATATGCTTGGTTGTGTGCTTCTTGCTAATATTTAGGTTGTTGTTTCGTATGTGTGTTTGTCTTTAGTTCAAATGTTTTTACATTTTTTTTATTATGTTTTCTGCTTTTGTGTCAAAAATCCAAAAACACATAAAAAGTAGAAAATCCAAAAAGATTGATCAGCTTTGTTGAGATTTGTCTCAAAACATGTTTTGCCTTGTACCTTTGTACTTATGGCTTTGTGCATTTAACGAGCTTAGCTTGTCCCTCATGCACTCATATCATTGTGGAAGAATTTCTAAAATCTATGTGACTGTTGTAAATAGATCTTCAACCTTGTCATGAATGACTAGTGAATGGTTTTGTTGATCTTGAGACATGCGTAGACTCATGCCTATATATCTTCCCACTCTTTATTTTTATGCTTAAAAGAGCTCTCTAAATGTAAATCTCCAAATAAAAAGAGATATAGAGCTGCAAAAGCCTGTCGCACATACTAGTATTTGACTAGGAAAAAGGAAAAGCAACCAAAATAAAATGTATGATGTCCAAAAAGCCAAAGGCTTACTCATAAATTGAAATATCAAAAATTTCAGGCATCTATCTCTCAATGAGATTTTCTTTACTCAAAAAGTGCAAATGTTATGTTAAATATGGAGCCAAATGAAAAGCTTCAAAGAATGTAATCAAGTTCTTGTGGGAGGTCATATATGCATGTTTCTATAATTGAGATAGGTCACATGATCTAGTGCTAGATGTGTATGCCTTGATTAAATTGATCATTGAAGTTTCACATTGGACTAAGGACTATCTCATTTTTGATATCCACACACAACACACAAGTCTATATTCAATGAATGCCATATTCATTTGTGTGATTGTACTTGATTAAATGTGTTTTCACATGCTCAATCTTTGTTGATCAAAAATTTCAAAAACTGTGTTGCCCTGTTTTGGCGACTAAGTCGCAGATTGGCCCAGTCGCAAGTACCTATCATGAGTCCACTCAGAGATTTTTTGCGGCTCACTGGCGTGTCAATGCCCTAGTTGCGAAAAAGACTTACAAATTTTTTTCAAAATTTGTGTTTTGTATATTTCGCGGCTCAGTATGGCGACTTGTTCGCGGGTGAAAGGTCTAGTCTCGAGGGGCACTTAAAGATTTTTGCGGCTCAGCTCGCGACTCTCTCGCAGGTAGATCTTCTAGTCACGAAAAACACTTAGAAGATTTTTCAAGAATCTTACTTCATAGTGTTTCGCGGCTTACCTTGGCTACTTAATGGCGATTTGATCCAGTCGCGAAAAACGCGTGTTTTGCATTTTAAAGACAGTTTTCAAAATTTTTGTTCAATTTTTCCCTTGAATATCAGTGACTGTTCATTGTCTTATTCACTCTCTCACTCAAACACTCCGTGTCTCACTGAAAAAGACTTAATTTTTGCATCATGTCTTCATCAAACTCCAAGAAAAAGGTATGGTTTTTCCTCCCTTTACTTTATTCTTAAGGTTTTGATGTTTTGTTTCTTATTTTGTAAGTTGCATTTGTGTTCTGCAGCATATTAGTTTCGAACATGGGTTTGCCCAAAATGTTGGGTCTGACTGTTTGAGTATTGCTTTTCTCTTGTTTGATGTGTTAACTAAGTACCTTGTTAATGCTTCTGATTCCTTGTTAATGCTTCTGATTGCTTGTTATGTTCTGAGCATTGTCTTTGGGCATATGGGTTTGGGGTTTCTCTATGGGTCTCTCTGAATGCGATCTTTGGTTTTGTTTTTCAATTTACATGAGTATTATGTGGTTTGCCCTGTGTTATTTTTTTCCATATTTTGGGTGTGCTACTGCATTGGGGTGTTCATGCTCACTTCCTACTCTTCATATCTTGTTTCTTTGTTTCTTGGTCTTTTCTGGGTACATTTCTCTTTAACTGACTTATTACTGAAACTAATTAATCTGATGTTTGCTTCTAGTGGTATTGTATTTGGTTTGTTTCTGTGTGTCTGTTTTGTTACAGTTAACTCGTTGTTCATCCAGAGGCAAAAGCATTGTAACTGATGATTCGTCAACCCCAGTTGCTAAACGGACACGATTGTCGTCTAAGTCATCCAGGGACTCTACCATTGAGAGATTTAGGACTCCTACTGATTCAAAGACCTACACAGACATCTTCAAAGAGTCTTCTCCCATTGTGGAACGAGTCGTCAAGTTTGATACTCTAGGGGAAAATTTTATTCCTAACATTTTTAAGGACAGAGATTGGGCTGACTTGTTTGGAAACTTTGAGGATCCAATCGAAGAACTGGTTAAGGAATTCTACTCCAATGCTAGATTCACAGGTGTTGAGTTGAAATGCTGGGTACGAGGAACAAAATTTTTCCTAAATGCAGACTACATTGCTCAGGTACTTAGCATTTCCAGACCAAGTAATGTTGATCGAACTCCATACGATGATAGAGTGCTTCAGGCACAAGACATCCTCCAAGTTCTTGGGAATGAACATGCAGTGGGAAGCATAGGGTTATCAATAAGCACTGCATTGTTTTCGCCCGAACTGACAACCTTAAAACTAATCATGTTTTTCAATCTCTACCCTCTGTCAAATACTACCTTCATCAATCTTGGAAGGGTTCAATTTCTGTGTGATCTTATTACTGGTGCACCAATTGACATCTGTGCTCATATATTCCAAATCATTGGGAAAACATCGACTCGTTCAGCAACACGAACAATACTTCCTTTCTGCAGTCTAGTCATGAAGATTGTTCTTCGTGAAGGTGTTAGTCCTTCATCAGATGAGAAATTTTTGTCTCGTCCTCGACCGATATCCCTGTACTCTCTTCACGCAAGCAAGAGTCACTCCTCCAAGAAACCTAAGAGTGAACCATCCTCTCAGGCATCTCCATCTGCTCATGCTACAGCTACTCTTATACAGTCAACTAACACCCCATCTATTCCTCCTGGATTCCAAATTCCCAAGCAAAGTTACTTCATTGAAAATGTATTTCAGCGAATTTCTGATTTGGAACGGCTTCTCAACTCCTTTCACAGTCAAACTCAAATGCATCTCGGAGCCATTGAGTTACAATTAGATAATATCCAACAGAAGCTGGAAGACAGCCTTTAGCTATCCGTGCCAAAAAGGGGAAGAGCAGCTTAAGGGGGAGAGAAAGCTTAAACATGAAAAGGAGGGTGCATACTAAAAGGGGGAGTGTTTTTATTATAGTTGTTACTCATACTTAGCCTTCACCATTATTAGTATAGTCTTATACTTTTGGAAAACTTGTTAGTATAGTCTTCTACTTTTGGAAAATTTGTGGGCTCTCTAGTACAATTATTTATTTTTGTAGTTATTAAATATAATATGATGTTATTCAGTTATTCAGCAATGGTTTATCTGTTTTGTACCCATGTTGCTTTTGTAAGCTTTAATGGTTTGTTTTCATGCTCTTTTGCACATTTGTAGGCCTTTGTGGTTTGTACCATGCCTTATGCAGCCTTTGTGCTTTGTTAAATTAGTATTTCTATCGTAATGCTATGCATTCCTTTTTAAGTACTATCACTCTTGTGCCCTTGTAGGATTGTTCCTAGATGCATATATGTTTGTATGCATTGGTTGAGTGTTGGACTTGCAAATGATACTCTTCAATTGAGCTTATCACTTTGCATGTCCGGATGTTCATTCCTTGTGAGAATGAACATAGTAATCACTTTTGTTTAAGTGACTAATTGATTGATCTAGCCATGATTTATTGCTTTAATGCTTAAATTCATTTTTGCTTGATCATGCTTCTTTTGCTCCATATGCATATCAAGTTTTTTGCATACAATGATATTGCTATGTTATTGTATTTTAGGAGTTACTTATTCATATGTTCAAGAGCTTTACAGAATCTAGAGTTAGGTGTGAGTGAGTTTTTTTTAACTGTTCCTAACTCATGCTTTAAGTCTAGAGTCTGTTGTAGGGTTTTGTCACAGAATAGCCAAAGGGAGAGATTGTAAGGTTGAATTTAATCAACCATCTTGTTGGCTTTATTCCATGCCAATTTGCTTGTAATTTAGCACTTAGTAACCCTGTATTTAGGTAGGAAAATTGTAAGGGCAGTGTGTGAGAAGATGTGAAGAAAAGCTCAAGTATGTGCAAAGAAGTAGAGCTTCGCGGTTAGGACTCGCGGGTGGATTGCTGCCAAATGCAGGCACGTGAAACGCACACAAGGAAGCTAAAGGGTTGCGCCAGCTGTCACACTATAGGACAAAAGTCCCAGGCTGGCCAGGCCGTTACGTCGTGACTTGAACTCACGACTTGGACAAGCCATGAGACCAAGCTGCCAATTTACCCTGTTTGGCAAAAACTGTCTCTTCGTATTCTTTTCTCACCCCACTATATATAGACCCTTATACCCATGATATTGAAAGACCTTCTAGAGAGAATTTTGTGAGAGAAACCCTTAAGAAAAACAAGATTGCCTCATCCCCAATCTTCACCTTAGAGACTTTACAAATTCCTCTTCTCTCTTCCTCTCCATTGTTATACCTTTGAGAGGCATTTTACCAAATCCTTATCTCACTACACCCACGTCTGTGAGAAGGTTCATTTGGTGCTGTTGGAAAACAGTTAGGAAGGAACCAATCTACATTGGTTGATGCTATGGTCTAGTAGCGGAATCCGGGAAGTTAAAGAAGAAATAGTTTCGGCATAACCTCGTTGGAGAAAAAAGCTTGGAGGGCTTAAGTACTTGGGTAGATTAGGCTTGGAGGGCTTAAGTACTTGGGTAGATTAGGCTTGGAGGGTCTTCTGCTATTCATGTATCTCAACTATATTCTTTAGTGGATTATTTGACCGCTTGAAGGACAGCGGAGAGGTTTTACGCCAAAGGCTTCGGTTTCCTCTTTGATAACACATCGTGTGTTATCCGTGTGTTTGCATCTTCCTTCCTTTATCTTTGCCTTATAGTTACTGCTGTGGATGTGTTTGTATTTGGCTTAGATTATTTATTAATTCTAGTATAAGCTTGTTGTTATGTTCCGCACATTAACTGTTTGATATAAACCTTGAATTGGTAATTTTATAATTGGGGTCTAAA
This sequence comes from Quercus gilva, assembly GCA_023621385.1. Classification (NCBI taxonomy): domain Eukaryota; kingdom Viridiplantae; phylum Streptophyta; class Magnoliopsida; order Fagales; family Fagaceae; genus Quercus; species Quercus gilva. The sequence continues at coordinate 89,736,203 of CM042476.1, read as the reverse complement.
CGTTCAAGGGTGTTTCATACCCAAATTGAACTTACAGCCACCATAGGCAAATTCTTCTTGCACTCCTTATGCCTATTGCTCAGACCACCAGTCTGTCCATTGACAAAATGGTATAAGCAAAATTCAAATAAAGTAACTATATGATGGCATCACAGCCTAATACTTATCATAGATTGAACTCGATAAGTCATAAAAAGAAAAAGGATAAGATGTTCAACACTGCTATTCTTAATTATCTTATAGGTTAAAGTTGTGACATTATTGAACAGAAAGAAAGAAACAAAGATAGCATTAGGGAGAGAGAGAGAGAGAGGGGGGGGGGGGGAGAATCTAAAGCTAAGGCGTTGGTCAAATAACACCTTGAGGAAGAAGAGAGGAAAGCATAGGTTTTCAAGAGATTGAGGAAAGGAAAATTAAACCAAGTATTTTGCCATTATACCCTCCTTTTCTACCATTAGTTTATGGATAGATTGTAAAAGTGGACTTGTGAGGGAGGGGATCTTTCCCTCTTTGATTCTCACTTTTTTCTTTCCATCTAGAGCATCCAAAAAAGGGATGGGAGCTATCCTTCCCTCCCTCATTTTCCAGATCTTTCCCACTAACCCCTTGATACAGGCTGTTTGGATTCTGAGGTAAGGATGTTATACACATAATTCTCAAATTCAAAGCCAAACTTAGAAGAGAACTAATGAATTGCATACCAATCTAACATCAAGATTCTAAAAGGCAAGTATATGAAGAACATGAAGTGTCAGAAATGGAATTACCTTTTTTTGCTTTACAGATGTTCGAGCCTGGTACTTCCCTCTGTCCTCCCTCCCTGCCCTAACAAATGCTAATCTTTTTTCCTAGCTCATCATCTTTTTTACATGAACCTACAAAATACATGAAAAAGTGGATCAGTATAAGTTTTAAAGGAAGAATCTTATGTGTTAGGAGAAAACAATTAAACATCATGAAACAGAATGAATATGTTGCAATAGATTTACAATATAAAAAACTTCTGCTGCTTTGTAACATAAAATGCATTTCCAACTTAAAAACCGTTCCAACACTCAATTGCTTAATGTTCTTTTTTCAATTAGTGAGTTTACACATGCACCTAGTTGGTTTAGAACCCACACTCAATGTTCCTATTTCTGAAGGCTTCTTGCTCCCCACCCCCTCTTTCCATGTAGGGAGGTAACCTTTCACCTTAGCAGCAACCACAAAAGATGCTAAATTTATGGGTTTTTTTTAGTAGTTTGTTTGTTGCTTTCACTGCTACTTTTATGTCGATTTTTGATGAGTTGGTTACCACAACTGAGCAATCAGTTGTTATACATGTTTTCCTTGATATTTGAAATTTATGCGTCTGCAATGTTTTTTTTTTTTTTTTTTGGCTCACCAACTGTTTGATCAATTAAATGCTGGAAAGGAAAAGAGAAAGATGAAATTTTGCCTTATATATGATTTGGTTGGTTGCTTCCAAGAAAGAAATACCAGTTACTCATTATATGGCTACTTGGTTTAAAACAAAGGTTGAGTTTCTATTTTTGGTATTGTTTCGTTTGTTTGTTTTTATTTCAGCTTTTTCTTTTTTCTTTTTTCATTTACATGCATTTTATGAGTAGCCAAACAGAGACTATCCTAATGGCTATGGTTATCTTTATTTGTTTGTAAATAAGAATTCATTAGCAAATCGTGTTTAGCACTTGCTTCGGCGATATGCATGTTGAAATTTTTTTAATGTTTGAGCTGTACTAACTAGTTTCTTCTTCTTTTTTTCATTTTACAGGAAATGCCTTTCTGATAGGAACCTTTTGTAAGTCAAATTAATGCTTAATACTTTAGGAAAACACATGGTGACATAATTAAATTGTTTTTGGAGTTTATCTCTCTGTGCACTTTGTTGATATTATTAGTATTGTTGGCTATATGGGTTTGGTGAATAGGAGACCCATCAATTGAATTTCTTTTGCATATAGTTTGTAAAGGCTTTTTACTTTTAGTATTGGTGACAAGGTTTTTGATTGAATGTGATAAAAAGGTTAGTGATTGTTTGGGTTGCTGTGAGAGAATAGAAAGAGGCTTAGATCTGTGAAAGTCAAAAACTAAAGCTTAGCCAACAAATCAGACTTGTATGCTTAGCTTGATCATAGTAAGTAAACTCTGTTTAAATACATATAAAATCCTATACTTGTAATGTTTGTGATTGATTTTGTGGTGGGTTGTTGTGTTGGAGCAAGTAGGTGGCTTGCATGGTGTTATAAGGTGGTTTAAATTTATATTGGGAGTGTTTTTAATTTCTTGCAAATGTGAATGGACCTTTTTGATTAGATGTGATGAATAGTACTTTAATTAATTTCAATACTTGTAAAAACTCTATACTTGTAATGTTTGTGATTGGTTTTGTGGTGGGTTGTTGTGTTGGAGCAAGCAGGTGGCTTGCATGGTGTTATAAGGTGGTTTAAATTCATATTGGGAGTATTTTTCAATTCTTGCAAATGTGAATGAATATTTTTAATTAGATGTGATGATTATTACTTTATTCAATTTCAATACTTGTAAGTATTATACTTGTGATGTTTGTAATTGGTTTTGTGGTGGGTTGTTGTGTTGGAGCAAGCGGGTGGCTTGCATGGTGTTATAAGGTGATTGAATGAATATTGTTGATTAAATGTGATGAATAGTATTTTATTTGGTTTCAATACTTGTAAGCGTTCTAGCTATGATGTTTGTGATTAGTTTTGTGGTGAGTTGTTGTGTTGGAGCAAGCGAGTGGCTTGCATGGTGTTATAAGGTGGTTTAAATACATATTGGGAGTGTTTTTCAATTCTTGCAAATGTGAATGAATATTGTTAATTAGATGTGATGAATATTACTTTATTTGATTTCAATACTTGTAAGCATTATGCATTCATGAATGTGATAGAACTTTATCTAAGTAGCTTATAAACTTAGATGTTAGAATACATTATGCATGAGTTGTCCTTATTTTACTAAAGTAGGATTCATCTTATAATTGTAGTCAAGCATGGATAAAAGTTGGATGACAATGGGTAAGACACCCGATGGCAGATTAAGTCATCCATATATTGAAGGGGTCAATGCATTTATTAATTCCGCAAGAGCGGTTATGGACTTAAGCGGTAATATTCCATGTTCGTGCATTCACTGTGTGAATCGCTATCGATAATCTCCTCAAACTGTGTGTATCCATTTGCTTCATCGTGGAATTATGCAACCTTATATTAATTGGTATAATCATGAAGAACCTCGTGAATGAAAACATTTATGATAATGAAATGTCGAATAGTGATCACATGGATGGTATCGATGCCTTGGTAGTGATCAAATTAGAGGAGAACCAAGAAATGCAACCGAAGATAAGGAGGTGCATCATTTTGACAAACTTAAGGAAGATGCAAAGCACGAGTTGTATTCGGGTTGCACTGATTATAGTATCTTGAAGTTTGTTATTGAAATGTTGAATGTAAAGGTAATGACCAACTTGAGTAATAAGGGACTTGATATGATGCTAGAATTGCTGACAAAGGTTTTACCAAAATGTAACTTGGTTCCAAGGTCAACTTATGGAGCAAAGAAAATATTACGTGACTTGGGCATGTCATAGAGTATATAAATGCATGCAAAAATGATTGTGCACTATTTTGGAAGGCAAATGAAAACCTTGATAAATGTCTAGTGTGTGAGGCGCCTAGGTACAAAGATACACACCCAAGGTAAGAAGATTCCTCATAAGGTATTGCGTTACTTCCCATTGACACCGAGACTGAGGAGATGGTACATGTCAGGCCAAAGAGCTAAGGACATAAGATGGTATATAGACAAACTGTGGATGATGGGATAATGAGGCATCCGGCTGATAGTGAGGAGTAGGAGTTTGATTTGCAACATCCTGATTTTGCCATTGAACCTTGCAATGTAAGGTTAGGGTTGGCTATAGATGGATTTAATCATTTTGGGAATATGAACAACAATTATAGTATGTGGCCTGTCATACTTATCCTCTATAATCTACTGCCTTGGTTGGTTATGAAAGAATCATATTTTATGTTATCCGTTCTTATTCCTGATCCCTATCAACTGGGGAATGAGATTGATATATACTTGAAACCATTGGTTGATGAGTTGAAAGAGTTGTGGGAAAAATGTGTAGAAACTTATGATGCTTATAGTAAAGAGCATTTTCAGATGCGTGCAACTTTGTTGTGAACAATACATGACTATCCTGGATTTGATAATGTGTTCAGGTGGAGGACAAAGGGTTATCATTCTTGTTACACTTGCAACGATTAACCATATTCAGAAGCTTTAGAAAGTAAAATTGGATTCATTAACCATTGAGCTTATTTACCTATGGAACATCGTTAAAGACATAATCGGTTGCATAATGTTTTACCGGAGAAACGGAAGAGATCTTTAGAGTTACAAGTGGGAAAGATACAAAAGCAGCTAGATAGAATGCCAAATATAATTTTAGGAAAGCATCCAAGTAAGAAGAAGAGAACTCATTGGGGAGCCTAATTGGTCAAAGGTAAGTATTTTGTACAAGCTCTTATACTGGAAAAATAAGATGCTTAAGCACAACATTGATGTCATGCATGTGGAGAAGAACATTAGTGAGAATACTTATGGTACTTTATTGGGCGTTGAGGGGAAAAACAAGGACACTAACAAGACACAGATAGACTTGCAAAATATGAACTTCAGGCACATGTTGCATTTGAAACAACGTCCTGATGGATCATATGACAAGCCTCAGGCTTTCTTTTCATTAAGCCCCAATGAAAGGGATGGTTTTTATGACTTTTTGAAATCAGTCAAGTATCTGAATGGCTATGCAACCAACATATTAAGGTCAGCGAATGCAAAAAATGGCAGATTATTTGGTTTGAAAAGCCACGATTGTCATGTGCTACTACAACAAATTCTTCCAATTGGATTGTGTGGATTTGTAGATAAAGACATTAGTATTGTATTGTTTGAGTTGGACAACTTCTTACAAGACTTATGCTCAAGGATCTTAAAGCGGAGTGAATTGGAGAAACTAGAAGAACATATAGTTCTTATAATATGCAAGCTTGAGAGGTTCTTTCCTCCAGCATTCTTTGATGTTATGGTCCACCTTGCTATTCACTTGCATTGAGAAGCAATTCTAGGAGGCTCAGTACAATATCGGTGGATGTATCCAATTGAAAGCTAATTAGATCCTTTGATGCATTCATCAATTGCATCTTTCCCACGTGGTATAAAATCACATTTTGTGCATATTTTTTCCTCGTAGGTACCTTGAAAAATTGAAAAGATATGTTTCCAACTGAGCTTGATCGGAAGGTTCGATTGCAAAGGCTTAGAGCATCCACATCCGAATGCTATATCTCATCTTATTTTACAATCCCAAAAAGCTACTTTATCAATTATACCATACCATTTTACAATACACCCAACATTCCAAAACTCTATATCTCATCCTTTTATTAAAATATTATTATTTTTAATCTTTCTTTATTATTACTTTTCCAACCGTCATTTTTTTGTTTCAAATTCAACTATTCTGCCTTTTCAAATTCATCTATTCCAACAATTGGAATATCCTCAACAACCTGCCATTTTTTTTTTTCTTTTCAATTTCTTTCCAACTATTTCAACAACCTGCCAATTTTTTTTTTTCAATTTCTTTCCAACTATTTCAACAACCTGCCATTTTTTTTTTAAGAAAGAACCTGCCAAGTATTAATGTACTCAAATTTGCCAACTTTAAAAATCCACATACATATACATTCCATCAAATCTGTCAAATATTAATGTAAAATCTACATATATATTTATAGATGCATCCTATCAAATATTAATGTATTCAACCTGCCAATTTTAATGATCCACACACACACACACAAGCACATATATATAGAACCTGCCAATTTTTCCTTTTTTTTTTTTTTTTTTAGAAAGAACTTGCCAAATATCAATTTACTCAAACTTGCTAACTTTAAAAATCCACATACATACATATAAATGCAACTTGCCAAATATCAATGTACTCAACCTGTCAACTTAAAAAATCTACATACAGTTTCTCAAAAAAAAAAAAAAAAAAAATCTACATACATATATATATACATACATCCTGCCAAATATCAATGTATTCAACCTACCAATTTTTAAAATCCACATACATATATATATACATACAACCTATCAAATATCAATGTACTCATCCTACCAACTTTTATAATCCACATACATATATATACATACAACCTGTCAAATATCAATGTACTCAACTTACCAACTTTTATAATCCACATACATATATATAAATACAATCCACATACATAACTATCAATGTTGTCTTTAGAAGACTTGTACATATATCAAATTACAATAAAACCCCACATGCATAACTCACACACTTAAGTTCCTACAACTCCCCTTGTAATTGCCATAAATGTTCAATGAGGTCTAATTGGAGTTGAGAATGAATTTTATGGTCTCGAATACATTGATGGGTTTCAATGAACTCCGTAAATTCATTTGTGTTCTCCCGTGACAGTTGTATGGTAGGATTGTCATCAATTTGCTCATAATCTTCTTCCACCGCTTCATTTACATCTCGCTCATCCTCAATGATCATGTTATGAAGAATTACGCATGCTTTCATGAAGAATTGCCTAGGGAAAAATCATAGAATTTTTGAAACCATCCTCATAACTTTTAAGCTGATCAAGTTCACATAACCAGCTGTGGATGCTCTTAATCATCTACTGTTACAAGAGTCCATCCTAGGCAAACTTCCTCCTCACCTACTAAACAGGCTTTCAAGAGGAGAAACACCTCATATTCCCATCATTCAAATGGCTATCTGCAGATAGAACCTGAACCCAATCCAAGATCTTTATCCAACCAATATAAAAATTTATCCATAAAATTCAACTCAAACATAGAGTCAAGCATGTGGAGTTCAATTTAAAAGAACAGATAAATAACACCAAGAAAAGAAATGACCTCAGCTGATGGTATAACAATGATGGAGATCATAGTATCAATTCTTGGGGGTGAGGTCATTCCAAAACTATTACCAATTTTACCATAAGAAAAACTATAAATTGATACGGTAATAAATGCAATTAGAGTTACATCAATAATATAATAAAGAAATTTGTTAATTTTAGTTTCAATATTTAAAAGTTGACAGCACCATTTTGTAATACTTAAATGGTAAAGTCAAGTTTGCTGGAACAGTGGGTTTCAAAATCTGAGGAGATTTGTTTTGTCTCCTCCAATGCCTATATGGTTGTATAAATTAACTACAATGTAAATAGCATCATGCATGCTTAGTTGCTTACATGGATCAACTTCCTTTTCTTGCGCATGTTCTAACTTACTTATCACATAAGGAAGGTCAACTAAGATGATGAGTTATCAATAGAAGAGAAATATTATTCATTTGCATTTTGAAGTTTTATCAAAAGGATCTGTCGGCATCTGAGTTATGGAGGATGCTCCTTTAGTTAATTCATATCGGCAATGAAATCAAAGAACTTATTAATCAAGATGACTCAGCTACACTCAATACAACCTGTGCCTGACGTTAGATTTCGAATGAGTTCATGCCGCGTTAAAATGAATGACTGAAATGAAATGACTCAAATTTAAGACAAGTCAATGGAGACAAGGGGGGAAAAAACATAACAAACAAACAAACTTTATTTGATGGTTTGTGGTATAAAATTATAGGGCATTAAAAAATGGTTTTAACTAGGATAATTGTAGAAACACTAAATAGTGAATTCTTAAACCATTTTATTGCTCCACTTTATGTGGTACGAGAACCTTATAGGCCTTATCATTAATTATTGACTTTACAATTACTTACATTTACATACATGATTCGGGGAACATACAACCTAACATTAAAAATTGGGCAATCTTTTTGAGGTATATACCTTATCATTAAAGAGCACCCGATATGTGTGGCACTCATAATACATAGAGTCATGCAGTCCGCTTGAAAATTTGAAAGAAGGGCGAGGATTGGATAAGGTCTTAAAGTGGTTCTTTTTTTTCTTTTTTCTTTTTTCTTTCTTTTTTTTTGCCCCACAAACTCTAGTTTGTGGTTCTCATCTCATGCATTTTAATATTAATATTCACAGAATAAAGCAAGAGGCAGAACTTAGTAATCCACAGCTGCAAACCAAAACTATAGTTCATAGTATCACTAATCAAACATGCATGTTGGAGAAAACCCAATGTCAAAAACATTCTTAAACCCCAAAAGGTACATACCCTTTTTGTCGAATGTAGAATGCAGATTTTTCTAACCACATAAATTTTATCAGTTCCATTAATGCAAACATTCATTATCAGCAGCTATTTACAAAAAAACACATATTAAAAATGTACCAGGCTTTAGTGGCCAAGACTTGAGGCGGCAAAGAATATGAACAGAGAGAGCAAGAGAGAAGAGGTGAAGAAAGACTCCAAATGGTCTTCAAGCAAGATTCTAAAATCTTCCCTATCAAGTTCACATAACCAATTATCAATGGAGCAAAAGAATACACATCCAAACCCACTTTTATGTAAATCCCATTACGAGCTACAAAAAAATAATGCATAAATCAACAAGCATTTTACAAAATCCGAATTGTACAACAAAATTTTCATGTTCACAATAGGAATTTAGAACAAAGACATGGATGATATCAAAATGTGGAAGAAATAAGGGATCTGAGATGAGAAGGGATTTGGGTTTGGGTTCCATACCTTTCTTTTGAGGACCCAAATTTGAAGCAAAACAAAGTGAGAGAGAGAGAGAGAGAGAGAGAGAGAGAGAGAGAGTGAATGAGAACCAAATGCAAAGCAAAGCAACCAAGCTGAATCCCACCTCTGCAAACATCAACAGCAATTATTTGATCAAAACCAAAACACAAACACAAATTTTCTTGCAGAAAGAGAAAAGAAACATAAACACAAAAACTCAAATACATTGATCAAAACCCACCTAGTAAATTGCTTTGATTTTGATTTTGATTTGATTTGAGAGACTGACGGAGCTTTGTGAAGAGATTTTGCAAACAAAATCTTAATCCAAACCCACAAACCCTTGAGATGGGTGAATCGGTAAAAAGGGATGAGTGAATCGGTGAATCCAAACCCACAAATCTTAATGGAGTGAAAAGTGAAATGGGTATCTAGATTGTTGGATTTAGGAGTGCTCGTGAATCAGTAAAGGGATCGGAGCACGGATGCTCCTCTGAATCATTATCGGAGAGAGAGGGTTATCGGAGAGAGAGACAAAGGGGCATCGGAGAGAGTTTGGGTCTGAAGAGAGCACAGAGCAGAGGAGAAAGAGAGAACGAAGAGAGAGAAAAGATAAGAAATAATGAGAGGGGAGAGAGAAATTCCCGGGTTAAAAATCACCTCAAGCATTAAATTTTTTTTTTTTTTTTTTTTTATCCCATTCAGCTATAGTACCATCTTACATTTGAGATGGTACTGTAGCTGAATCTCAAAAAAATTTAGCCTTTTACGATATGGCCTTCCCGTTGTTGGTGAATTTTGGCCTTTAAATGCTATATCATCTCAAGATTTAGGATATGCAATGTGGGCTGCGGATGCTCTTACATTCTTAAAGAATGTATTAACAACTGGTCTTTGTATATTGATGGGATCGAAATTGTGCATAACCGAAGAGAAAGAAATGAATATTTTGGTGAATCTAGGGAAAGATTAATAATTTTTTCACAGACTGCCCGACCTACAGGTGGTAGGCGGAATGATGGCGACTTGTCTTGTGCATTGCTTGATACTTCTCATTGGTACTTGTTGTACAATAGTCCTAAACTAGAGCCTTATTTAAAGTATGTGATTTCATATGCATATATTGTTTAATAAAGTTTTGAATATTATCTCCAATGCTTAGCTGAAAATAAATCACCTTATTTTTAACAACGAACACAAAAGCACATTGCATAATCCTACTAGAGAAGCCATAACTCAAATCCAATGACAAGAGTTTTCTAAGTGGTTTAGAGAACGTGTAAGACATTTGAATTTTAATCACACACTAATAAATTTAAACATTTAAATTTATTCGTCATTACTTATTACTAATTAATATCATTTATTGTATGTCATTATAGATAAATAGATTGAAAGTTAACAAGTCATCAGAAACTACTAAATAGTTATGGTCATTAGCAAATGGTCCTAAGCCACATGCGAAGGAGTACACAGTTTGTATGGTCAATGGCGTAAAGTTCCATACAAGAGACCTAGACAATCGTCGTGTAACCCAAAACAGTGGTGTATGTACCGAAGGGGACCATGAGGGAGAAATGCACGACTACTATGATCATGTGTACAAAATTTGGGAATTAGAGTATATATTTTGCCATAAAGTTGTTTTGTTCTAGTGTGAATGGTACAATACTGGTACCAATGGTCGAAGGAGAACGATAAGAATCGATGCACACTGCACGAGCATTGATGTTACAAGTCGATGGAATCAAAATGACCCTTTTATACTTCTTAGTCAAGCGAAACAAGTTTTCTACCTTCAAGATACGAAATTGCATGACCCTTGGAAAATTACATAGGGGAGTGTTTGATGTCCCAGAAGTCGGGGGCGGAGAATTCAATGATAATACAGAAGATAGTGACGCATTTCAACAAGAAGCAATTGTTGATGTTGTCCCTATCAATGTTGAAGACAATATTATTGAGTATTGTATAGGTGATGTTGAAACTGAGGTTGTTCAAGAAGGTGGAACTTCAAGAGACGCTAATCAAAATAAAGAGTATGACATACTTGATGTTGATCTTGATATGGATTATGATATGTAGAGTTCATGACAATTGTCTTAAATGTTATGTGCTTGTCTTAAAGTTTTGTGCTTGTCTTAAAGTTTTATGCTTGTCTACGTAGCAATTGTTATTGAGATGTTTTGTGCTTATCTTAAACTTGATATGGATATTGATGTCGTCATTTGTTGTGTTGAGTTAGTAGCAATTGTGTTCAAATTTTGCACTTGTGAATTGCTTGATATGGATAATGGTGTGGACTGTAATGTTAAGTTAGTAGTAATTGTACTTATCTTTCATGTCAATACATAGTTTCAAAAAATGCCCAAAAAAGCCAAATACACTCATAATATACCGAGGTATGAGATGGCAAGATTGGATAGAATGAGGCAAAACCAAGAGATAATTAATGCTTTGGGATTGAAGCACATCTCAACTTCTCTAAAGAATTCTGCTCAATCCAATTGTGCAAAAGGGAAAAGAAGTAGAGCTAGTGTTGTGGTAGATGATGATTATGTACCACCTATTGGTGACGATGAGAATGATGTTGAGTCATCTAACTCTTTAATCCATAACGTACAATAGATGTTCCATAGGGTACAATAGATAATAACTTTGTTGTTCTATTATTTGTAATGATTTTGTTTTTCCATTATATGTATGTTTATTAGTTACAGATGGCACCAGGATGATTTACACGCTCGCAAGGTGAGGCATCTATCTCGATGGTCCAATCTATGGTTCAATCTACGGAAACACCTCCTGAAGCAAATCCTCCCGCCCAAAGTTCTTCTAATACGGAGGCTACCGACGTATTAATTAGCATGACTGATAATTACATAGAACATACTTAATTACAACTGCACCTTGTCTTTACTATTGAGATTATCCTTAATGTACACAGAATGTATAATTTTATAACATTGATAATTTTAAATAGGATCTACTAGTAGAAATACCCATGGAACAACACGTGGTATAGCAGTATGGGCACTTGTTGGAAAAAATAGTAAATTGCCAGTACGTATAGCTGCAGAGTGTGATGCTCCTGTTGGGAAGAATGCGTGCAAGCTTGTCAATCAAATTGGCATACAAGTGCAAGTAAATTGTCCAGTTACAACGTAAAAAATTGGAAAAGTGTTAATGCTGCTACTAGAGATGTGGTGCTTCAAAATATCGCGGTAAATTTATATTGATAATGTCTAACTCGTCTTTGTTGTCACTAAGCATATTAAATTCATATAATAATATTTTTATAATACATATATACTTCATTTTACAAGATCAGTTTGAGCCAGAAGGAGATTCCAACTTGGTAACAAAAACAATAAATACAAAATGTGGAAGATTATTGAGTAGTAGCTCTAACAAGTTGTATAAAACTTATAAAAAGCTCGTACAATCTCATGGTGTTGACTATGCAAAAAATCCACCCACCAAAGAATGTCACACTTGAGTAGTGGATTGGACTCATTGAAGGGAAATGGACCAATAAGGACTAGCTGGTAAATTATTTATGCGTATATTATTATTATCTAATATTTACTATATTATGCTGTCAAATGATTAGATTAATACTTAGATGAAGTAAATGTATACTGTTTTATTCATGATTTAATAAATATCTTGAATATTCTTTATTAGGAAAAATCAAGAATCAACTCTGAAAATAGGAGCAAAACTTCAGGCAAACATAGATGCGGAACAAAGGCATTTGCGGTTAAGGTTGATGAGGAGGTGTGTGTTTTTTCATTTTCTTAAACTTTAGTATATTACATGTTGTGATTAATTAACTATAACTAACTAACACTCGAATGTTAATTAATTAGACAAATAATAATGGCGGTCAAGTTCCTAAATTGGCAAAAATCTACAAAGATGTTCATTTCAATCCAAATACAAATAGGTGGACACACCATGAGGATGAAGCAACATATGTATGTGTATCATTCCATCCCTATTATTCCATCCTTATCATGTTTGTAAAGCTATAACATATGTAGTATTAATGTTGTGATTGCTTGTTTTTTTCTCTTTCAAATGGTAGGAAACTATTCTCAAAGTGCAAGAGGATCATTGTCAAGATCCTAATGCAATTCCCCTTACACAAGAGGAGATCTCAAACTTGGTTTTTAAGAAGAAATTTGTTATTGTAAAAGGACTTGGCATGAGACCTTCCTCTTCTCTAGTAACCACTACCTCATCTAGTTCTTCGGTGGAGTATATTCATCAATTAGAAAATGAAATAATTGAGCTCAAAGAGGCAAGAGCTAGGGATGAAGAGGAGCGAGCTAAGGAGCAAGAGGTGCGAGCTAAGCAAGATGAGGTCCAAAAGAATATTCTTAATTTTTTGAGGAGCAAGGGTTATGATGACACTTTTACCTATGGGAGTGGTTCATCTTCAAGTTAAATCACTTATTGGTTAGTACTTTATCTTTAAGTTAAAACACTTCATTTTTTATGTATCATTTGAAACTAATTCCTTTGATATCTTACTCTATATACTTCCCATATATGTCTATATGTATATACCCAAATGCTATGGTTTAGCAATATGCTACATTGATTTAGTTAGTTGAGTGGGCCAAGTTAGAAGATAATAATGGCCAATTGCAAAGCATTCATCAAAACATTTTTTTTATAGGTGTATAGCATTTACCCTTTGATGCTGTAGTCATCATATTAGTGCTCAAATACATTTCTATGGTGTGATTGCTATTCCAAACCAACTAGACATTGAAGGACATAGCTCCACAAATCATGGCTGACCCCTGCCTCTATGTCTTGCAATGTACTGTAGGTTTTGGGAGCCAGAATTGACAATTAGGAACTATGCAATATGCACATGATTTTTAATGCCTATGACCTTTGGCCACCAGCTCTCTCTATGTATTATTATGCACATGATCCTATGGCATGATGTTTATATTTTGTTTGGGTAGATTGTTTTGAGATAATGAAGGTTCTGAAACTAATTGTATTATATTACACTTGACGATTTTAATGTAGTGTTTTTATATTTGTGCAGATTTCTTATTGTTGGCTTTAGGGGATTTACTTTTGGCATTATTTGAAGACATATGAAGACATCTTCTGTTGGTTTTAATTATATTATGCAACATTTTATGTATTGTTATAAAACATCTTAAGTTATTGTATGTGTTGTAAACAATTATTGTATGGAGGGAGTTTGAATTGGATACTTGTTTTAATTTTAACTTGTGGAATGTATGGATCGATTTTTTATAAATGTGTTGTTGAAATAAATGTGTTAATCAAATGTGAGGTTTTAATAATGTAATGACAGGTTACAAGTTAATATCAACGCCATGAAAATAATAAAAATAGAAAATAAGTTTTAGTGACGAATTTTATCGTCACAAATATAGCAACAAAAAATTGTTTTAGTGATGAAATATTTTGTCACTAAATTTTGTAAGAAATGGTTTTAGTGACGAAAATTTTCGTTGCTATATGTGCCTGGATTTTCTTAAAAATAGTTTTAGTGACAATTTTTTCGTCACTATTTGTACCCGAAAATAGTTTTAGCGACAAAATTGTTTGTCACTAAATATGATTTAATAAACTAAAATGGTTTTAGTGACGAAATATTTTCTTCACTAAATACTGTTTTTAGCAACAAAAAAATTTAGCGATGAAATGTTTTTGTCGTTGAAAGTTTTTTTCCTTTTTAAACAAATCGGACTTTTAGTGACGAAATTTTTCGTCGCCAGGGCTTTTAGCGACAGAGCTACAGTGACGAAACGAATTTCATCATTAAAAGTCCAATTTCATCACTAAAGGTTCTTAGTGACGAAAAACTGGACTTTTAGTGACGAATTTTTTTGTCACTAAAAGTCCATTTTGTTGTAGTGGTGGGTTGTTGGCGTTGGTGTTGCTAGGCTTGGTTTTGGTGGTTGTCGTGGCTAGGGTGGATTGTCGATGTTTGTCGTGGCTACAATGGATTGTCAGTGTTTGTCGTGATAGTAGTTTTGGGGTTATCATGGCAGTGGTCTTAGGGTTGTCCATGAGGTGGGTGCTATGAGGTGGCTTTGGTTTTGTGGTGGTCATGTCAGCGGTTTCAATTTTGTTGGACGTGGATTTGGTTTTGGGTTTCGACCGTCAGTATGGGTTGTTGCTAGGTCCGAGTTGGTGGTAGCAGTGGGTTGTAGTTGGTGTGGGTAAAAAATAAATTATTTTAAGAGTAGTAATTATTACACACATCTATTTCGCACAACCTTAACACAGTTTGAACTGAAATTGTGATTTCAAGTGACAATTTCAATTCAAATTGTGTGTGTGTGTGTGTGTTTAAGGGACAAAGTCTGAATTGGAATATAACTTAGGGTAGAAAAATGTAATTTCCCTTGATGGTTATTAGTTCAATAAATACCAACGGCAGTTTTTATAAATTTATGTTATACTAGTTATGGTAAACTAAAAATTTTTTGAATAGTAATAGTTGAGAACAATATTATGAACATTTATTATATAATCTTTTTTTTTTTTCCAGAAAACGTTTATTATATAATCATCTTCACACTTTATTATTTATACATAAACTTTAATGAGAAAATAAATTATTACAAAAATTGTAATTCAATATCAAATTTTCTTAAGATCTTTTAACGGTAACATTAATTGTTTTTCTTCTTCAATCAAAACTCCCGCTTCAAAAAAAATTATCATAAAAGAAACACTAAAAATATATCACAAAAGAAACACAAAAAAAAAAATCCAATTACTAACAAAGACAAATGTTACGTCGACAGCTAATTTCAACCCATTAATCTTCATACTTATAAATAATAATAATAAAGTTTCTCTCATTTTCAATGTGGGATTACACATTTAATTATTTCCTTATCTTAACTCTAACATTTTTACATTTAAGTTACCAAATTATTTATTTTAATTATTTAATATAAACTACTACAACATATATATACATGTGTTTGTGGGTAGGTGGGGTGTGAAACAGAAATGTTTAGGCCCTTTTGGATATATACCACTGTTAGTTTCCTTAAAACTTTCTCTCCTTTCCCCTTGTGTATGTGTGTGTTAAAATATTTAGTATTCTATAAAATAAAATAAAAAATGCTTAGGCCAGAGCTAGGGGAGGTCTGGAAACGCATTTGTTAATGTTGAATTATTTACAGTAAATACTTCAACTTTGGGATTAGGAAAGAAGCCAACATTTGTATTTTCACATTGAGACAAAAAATAAATGCCTTTAAGCTGAATTGTATATTCAATTTTTAACTTCTGCTTCAACACATTTTGTTTTGTTATGTTTTTTTGTTTTCCCAACTTTCTTTGAATGTTATCTTAAGTACACGAAATGATTGGCGTCATTACGACTAGTCACAGGTCTGTCTTGAGTATATATTCTACTGCATCTAAACAAACCACTAAATTAATTTTTTTTGGTCTACCGGAAATTTTTACAAGACCAAAAAGTTTGTGGTACAACGCCTTATAACTTTGCTGGGAGAGTCACTAGCATCTTCAAGTTAATCTTATTTGTCAAAATGCAATAGGTAATAGATGAGTAAATATAGAATTGGTTTTATTAACATTAGAGGTTAGGCCGTAGTGTGATGACAAGTGTCTTTCATAAAAAGTGATAGGTCATGAGATTGAATGCGTGAATTAGACTCTTTAAAAATAAAAAAAATAAAAATAAAATTGAGGGCAAGGTTGCCTACGATCACCTTTCCTAGACCTCGAAAAAATTGAAACTTTATGCATGTAGGGTGTTTGGTTGAGGGGGAAAATAAGAAAGAAAATTGTGGGACTCAAGAGTTTTCTCACTGGCCCACCATTTGGGGTGATTTTGGAGTCTCCTCAGTCCCCATTTTGGGGAAAAATTGGGGGGGGGGGGGGGGGGAAGAGCGGGACTTGATGGGAAATTACCCATCTACCCTATCTCCTCCCACTTGTGTTTTAATGTTGTTCGTTTGTTTGTTTTGTTTTTTTCCTCTTCACTTTAACATTTAGTTTTTACTTATTTATTTTTTATATTGATAGTAATTTTTTTTCTTTTAATTTTTTTATGTTATAAGGGCATTGAAGTAAATTTATACAAACTGCATTTTCTTTTTCTTTTTTTCATTTTTCTTCTCAATCAAATAAAATATTTTGGATAAAAACTAGCTATTACACACATGCTGTTATATACACATGAAAAAAAGAAATTTTTGAATAGTGTGTATAATAAACACTATTCAAAGATTTCTCTTTTTCATTACTTTTCCAACTCAACCAAACAAACATAAGAGAAAACTAAATATCTTTTATCCTTCAACTTTTTCATTATCCCACCATTTTTTATCCCCCCAACCAAACAAAGTCTAAAGAAATGGCTACCGACATAGGAAAAACAAAAAAGGACCTATCACTTTAAAGAAAGCAGCCTCTAACATAGAAAAAGTAAGGTAGTTACTAACTCAAAAATAATTGGTTGAGGGGCAATTGAATCAGTTTTTGGTGTAAGGCGGAGTCGTAGAGACTATGAATATATATGTTCAATTCAAGAATAATTGTTGTGCAATAACTTACTAACTCAAAAAAAAATTCCTTTTTATTATTTGGACAAAAGGACCCAGTCCACGCATGTCAAAGCCCAACTCAATATCCAACCTATGAGCAAATAAACTCATAATATCTCTTTCATTTTCTACGTAGGACTCAAGGATTTTCACTACTTTTTATAACATCTTCAAGTGAACACATTAGGTGTCAATTTCTTATTTACTCCATATTATTTTCCTAACAACCTAGTAGTCGCTTTGCCACTCTTTGCCATTATCGACAATGTAACATTCATGATTCTCTGTTTCTCTCCCTCCACCATTCACCTCCTCCCACTTCTCTTGAAACCCCATCTATTAGACCTAAGGCTGAGGGTCTAACACCTTATTAGCCTAATGCTCTCCTCTTTCATGCCGATCTCACTCTCATTTTGCAGATTTGATTTCTCAAGTCACTAATCTAACGTTTAGATACCACTTCTCTCTCTAACAATTAACCTGACCTTTTCATAGACTCACCCACCACATTGCATAGCCCAAACTTCTTTCTCTCTTAATCTAGTTATTGTGTGCAATTCACTACTTTTTATGATGAGTTCGGGTTATAGTGGTTCTACTTTGGGGCCGTGTTTTCAAAATACTTTTACCTCCAACAAATCATTTGAAATATTTTCCAAATGTGTAACCAATTTTATAACATAAATTGCTTTCCTAAAAATATTTTTTGCTTTGTTAAAAAATATTTTACGTTGAAACAAGCCCATCTTAAATTGTAGATGGCACTTTCTATGTTTGGGGTCATTTTGATTTTGCTCTCTTTTTGGTAAAATAATTTGGATTTTCATCCCTAGAATTTTTTGTTTATGTTATTTTTATGTTGAATAAAAAAGGGGTCTTCGGTTAGGTGTGAACTCATCTACCACACTTAAACATGATATCAATCGATAATACCATCTGTATCACCAAGGCATTGATTGAGCTATTACTTGAACTGCTCACCAAGTAAAGTGATTTGAAAACTCTTACAATCAAGTCACACTCTACGGTGATTCATTCCAAGCATCTTGAATCTTGTCTTTTTGTTGACACATATTAGTGACATTACTGTTAAGTGCCACATAAGATCAAATGCCTTACTTTCTTTATAAGTAGATAGCAATGTGGGAGGGAAAGGTGGGGTACGAAACATAAACATAGTGTACCACAAAAGCTGTCATTCCTATTGTGTTATTACTTGAACCCCCAAAGCCAAAAAAAGAAAAAAAAAAAAAAAAAAAAAGGTGAATACCAAAATGTATTCTTATCATCATAGTTTTAGATAAAGTAAAAAAAGTTTTTTTTTTTCCTTTTTTTTCACTATTAATCAGTATATATATATATATATATCTATATATTACTAAAAGCTAAAGCGTAGCATTTATTGTTGCTACGCTCCAGTTAAGCCACATCAGCGCCATGTCATTATTTATTTTCTTATTTTATTTTTTATTTTTAGATTTACCGGTTGTCATTTATTGAGCATCTCCTTAAATTTGGATGTTACTCTTATCTTCAACTTTATCATGTGTCCCTCTATTAACCAAGACTCTTCAAATGCCGCTATTATATGGAATTCTGACAGTCACCAATATGTTACAACCTCCTCACATCCTTTATTTGTTGTAACTTCTTCCATTTATTGGGTATGATATGACAATTCTATATATATACACAAACACACACACGCACAAATTTCATCCAAGTGGCTACATAAATTTCAACCATGTTAACATTTAAAAACACCAAACATTGTGACTTTTCAGGATTTTAAGTTTTTAACTAACCATTTAATTCAATACTTTTTAAATACACCTTTTAAGAATTAACTATAAACAGGTGCCTTTTCGTTTGGTTGTTTATCTTCAACTTTATCGTGTGTCCCTCCATTAACCAAGACTCTTCAAATGCCGCTATTATATGGAATTCTGACAGTCACCAATAGGTTACAACCTCTTCACATCCTTTATTTGTTGTAACTTCTTCCATTTATTGGGTATGATATGACAATTCTATATAAATATATACACACACACACACACACACACACACACACACACACAAATTTCAGCCAAGTGGCTACATAAATTTCAGCCACGTTAACATTTAAAAACACCAAACATTGTGACTTTTCAGGATTTTAAGTTTTTAACTAACCGTTTAATTCAATACTTTTTAAATACACCTTTTAAGAATTAACTATAAATAGGTGCCTTTTCGTTTGGTTGTTGATGTGAAATGTTTTGATTTCTAAATTCTACAAATAATATCTCACGACTCAAAAAAAAAAAAAAAAAAAAGCGCAAACTAATGCAACATTTTGCCTGGCTCTGGATAGTTTTAATTTTCACAAGTTTCATAGCAGCTCTTCTTTCCAAAAAAAAAAAAACCACAAACACTTCTCTCCTCCCAATCTTTGTTACGTACTTCTTTTTTTCTCTGCCTCCCACTGTATTTATTTCCTACAATAATAATTTTGAGACTTTAACTTCATAAAAGTTTTGCTCATTTTGTAGAAATCCTTAGAATCAAGCAAATTGTCAAAGCAAGCCCAAAAAGCAAAGGTCAGATCCCTTCTCTCATTCTATAATTTAGTAATCAAATTTTACCTATCTTAAAACCAAACCAATAGATACAATGAATGGATAGAACTGCTTTTAGCCTTCTTACCCTTCTGATTCTTTGAATGACGCAACAGATTTTTCTAATTCATCTTACACGCATGTGAAGGATATGAGAGAGTAAGCGGTCGATGAGGAAAACAAAGAGTCAAAGTCAAAGTTTCCATTCTTTTTGAACTTCGAAGTCCTTAATCTCCACTCTACTCTCTTCCTTGACAACGATATTGCTCAAAACGCCAACTCCTTCAAGATGGTCACTCTCTTTCTCTCTCTCCGACTAAATCCATTTTAGTATGAATGGCATCAGATATCTGTGAACTATTTTAACTTTTATTTAGTTTTACTAATTCGTGAATGTGTGAATTGCTTTTAGTTTGAGTATTGTTGGTTTCAAAAGCAAATTTGGATTTTAAGAGTCTATTATAAACTAAAGAATTTTTTAAATTGACTGGGTTTGTTAGTTCGTTTACTCATTAATTTTTTAATGTAATTCCTTACTATAATTTTGTAGCCGATAAAGCACATCTCAAGGTCTCTAAAAATTGAAACTTCTATTGCAGTTCTTGTGAATTAAATCTGAGTTTTTGGAAAAAGTTTGATTTCTTGACTGAATATTACTTAGTATTGGATTTTCATTTTAAATTTTTGTATGGTAGTTATTTTATAGGTTGGTAGAATGGCAGGCGAGTCTGCGAAATTGAAATTAGAGCCGTTACAGAGGGGACTACACCTTTGGATTTCACAAAGCATGGGTATGTGCCATTTAATATGCGGATTCTCTTAGGTTTCTTTTATTTTTCTTTTTGTTTGTTAGCCCACCATGAAGCTTAAATATAATTCAAATTATTGATATATTGAACCATACTTTTATTTTGTTGTTTTGGTATGATTGTTTAATACCTAGAACATGCTACTTCTTTTTTTACTGTTATCCCATTTGGTTATACAAGTTGAACATCTAATATCTATGTTTTGAATATATCATATAGATACAAATCAGTGGAGATAAAATATGATATCATATCCTTTTTATGTTTTGCTGATACCATGCATGCATATTCTTCAAAAAATTAGGTTCCAATCTTCTCTTTACAAGCCATGACCTACTAGTTTAAAGCCTTTGTTGTGTATCATTGTGATTAACTCAAGAAAGCAATGATGAAATGAAGACATTATGGTTGTTGATTGTAACATATATTTATTTTCCTTTACAAGTGTTATGGAAACTAAGAATTAATTTTGCCAATGAAGCTTACAATTGTTTACCATAAACAGTCCATCTTGGCAAAGCTAATAACTTCCAAGTAATAAGGTCTAGCTTTGACTGCTATTGGTCACATTGAAATTCTCTCAACCTATTCTTTTTAATTATGGGGAATCACAAAAACAACAGAGCTTATACATTGATCGTTTAATCTATTGAGTTTTTTGTATGCTTTTTGGTCAGAACTTAGTTTACTTTTGCCTTTTCTAAATGCATCAATATATGCATGACTTCCGGAATCTTTATTGCTTTATCCTAGAATTTGTTCTAGGTTATGGAGCCTGGATATGACTTTTTATGTCTATATTGCATTTTGATTTATTAGATATGCCAATTATGGGAAAATAACTTTTTGAAAAGATATAAATAGAGAGAAATTCTTGTGTCATCGATGATGGAACTTATATAGCAATTGATATTTGTTGAAGGTAAAGATTGCAATATCTATGTTATTTAGCAAAAAAAAAAAAAAAAAAAGGAAAAAAGATTATAATATCTATGATTTGAATTTATAAAAAACCTGTGGCTACTCATTCCATCATTGGTACTTTATTATTAGTCTTTTTACATTCATAAATGTGGTGTTTACAAATTATTTGATTCCAAAAAAATTTGTCACTGACAAACATTTAATAATTAGCAGTTAATGACCGTTAGCTTATTTGGTTATTTGCTTATGTACAAATTTGAACAATTTTTAAGACTCTCACTTACAACTGTACTTCTGTCAACTTTCAACAAATAAAATTTTCTTAATTAAATTCATTAAAACCATTGTTCAATTTTTCTTTATATGTTTGTATAGTGTTTTCTATCAGAAGGCTGCTTGGGTTTTGAAAAAGGTTTTCAAATTGGTTTTTAGTGAGTGAATAGTTTTGTATTACTAAAGTAATTTAATTTTCTATTTAATTATAGATTATTTTTTGGAGGTTTGTTCAATGAATTGTATTTCTTCCAATGTATCATATAATATTATATATTGTGGTACATGTTATATACTCAGTAGCTTCCCCGTGCATCGCACGGGTTGGCAACTAATATATATAAAAGGAAAGATCTCATGCGGGAAAATATGAGGTCCTGCCAAGTGGCACTCTAATTTTGCATTTAACAATTTTTTTTACCTCTTTCATTAAGTTTTTTTTTACTGTTACCTAAAAGTTCACATTAACTTATTTTACTGTTATATTATTAATATCTCATTAATTACCTAATCTTACATCACATCTTTCTCTATTTTTTCATGTTTTTTAGCATACCCACCATTTTATTATTTTAAAAAAAGTGAAGTGGGTTTCAGTTAGCTTAACTAGTAAAGTCTCTGATGGTTGTATAAGAGATCTGGGGTTCAATCCTTGCCTACACCAAAAACTAATTGGTGTCTTGGTCTGATGTAAGAGCTATCATTAGGAGCGGACGCCATAGGTTGAAACTCTAAAAAAAAAAAAAAAAAAAAAAGCAAAAAAAAAATAATAATTAAGGACTAATAGTAATAATTAACCATATAAGGCCATGAAGAGAGATAGATAGATACAAAAAAAATTGTGAATTATTAAATAAAGTGCATTGTTTCACTATATATTACCAAAATAAAAGACCTAAGACTAACAAAACATTTAAAAGAGAGAAAAAGAGGAATTTGGGGGGTCACCATCTTCGTTATATTGCTCTCCCACCACCATCAAGACGCTGAAACCCATACGGATATTTTTTTTTTTCTTTTTTCTTTTTAAAATTAGGGGCTTAAATATGATTTAGGTTTGAATGATTTGGTTGGATAGTTTTTGTTTTTGGTATATAAGTAGAGAGAATATTTGATGCACAATATAAAGTCATATTCTACCATGGTTTAATTTTAAATCATCTATAAGACACATGAATACACACTTGTCCACATCATGTCTTAATGTTGCAATATCAATGAGTAGAAGACGATGAGAGAATTGTACATACTTTCTTTTCATGGTATGAAATATGTGAACACAACACAAATTAGTTGATTTTTATGGTCCCATTGCTTTTTGCATTTATCTTTGGTTTTATGGTTTAAAAAAAATAATAATCTTACCTTGAAAATGCTACAAATATGCCATGAAGCTACTAAATTAATTTTTAATATCTAAAAATGTATACATTTTTTACTCAAATTTAGTTTACTTTTTCTTTATAATATATGTACAACATCATTCAAAATCGTTTTACATAAAATATCACAAAATTATCTGTGCATCGCACAAACAACTTTCTAATTTAATATTAAATATATGATCAATAAAAGGGAAACGTTGTCAAATTTGTTTCTTGAAAATAATATATATATATATATATATATTATTTTTAGATTCTCAAAAAAAAAAAATAATACATATTTTTTAATTAATGAGAAAAATGAGTTTTTGTTAGTTTGTTTCTCTTATTATTTGAGAAACAACTTTCCCTTTTATATTCTTCCAAAAAAGTGGGTTCTAGTTAGCTCAATTGGTTAAGTCTTTGATGATTGAACAAGAGATCTGAAGTTCAATTCCTGCCTATACCAAAAATCAATTGGTGTCTTAGGCTGATGATAAAGAAGATTGTCAGGAGAAACTCTCTTAAAAAAAAAAAATCTCCCAAAAAAAAAGAAAAAAAGAAAAAAGAAAAAAGAAAAGAAGCTCCCAAAAAAAAAAGAAAAAAAAGAAAAGAAGCTTTCCCTTTCAATAACATAAGCCGAACCCCTCGGAAGTGAATTTTCCAAATCTGCTGCTTCAGAGTAATATAACACGACACCAATGGCTCCACGGACATCAAGGTCCAAGCAGTCTCTCCCGGACGACATCTTGTTCGACAACATCCTAAGTCAGCTGCCTGTGAAATCTATAATCCGATTCAGGGGTGTTTCCAAATCATGGTATTCCAACATCACCAACCCCATTTTCATTACCAAACACTTCAACCTCAGCAAAACCAAATCACTATCATTATCATCACGCAACAACAAAGGTTATATGCTATGTACTACGCCATGCCCAGACACTTCTTCACCTAGGCAAGAATACTTGTGTACTATCGTTTGCAATAGCGACCCACATTAATAACAGAGATTTCTAGATTCAGAATCCCATTTCCTAATGCTAGCATAATTGGCTTCTGCAATGGTAAGTTCTGCCTTCTGGAATACAGAATCATTAGAAATGTTTATTCCTTTCCTAGTAATCCTGCTTATTATTTGTTGCCTTATCGTATAATATATTTGTGGAACCCAAGCATTAGAAAGTTTAAGAGGCTTCCATATGCTCGCTTGAATGACCGTTTTGATAATGCTGTCGCGTATGGACTTCGATATCAATCTCAAAACAATGACTTCAAGGTTTTAAGATTTGTGCTTTTTAGGTAAGAAGGCGAAGAAGATGAGCCGAACTTTGAGGTACTTTTGGCTGAGGTTTTCACGTTAAGTTACCGATTCATGCAGACAGGTGGAGTTACTAATGAGTCTGCGGAATCTATTGTTATTAGAATTAATGAATCGCGATGTTTATTTTTTAATGGAGCCTTGCACCACATAGCATATTTTCATAAGTGCAAGTTCATTTTGTCCTTTGATATCAATGATGAGAAATTCTGGGAGATGATACTACTGCTGAATTACTTAGATGGTTTGTCTCTAATGTTTGAACAACTTGTGGTATTCAAGGGGATTGCTGGCTTTGATTGCTTTTGGCAAAGCTGAAGATGAAATTGGGTTGATCAAGGAGTGCTGCATATGGGTGATGAGGGAGTATGGTATTGTTAGAGTCTTGGAGTCAAATAGTTGTTGGACCATTCCAGGATGTTGAGAAATTCTTTGGCTGCACGGGCAGCGGTGAACTTGTCTTTTCACGTGACCTTAAGATTCTAAATAAGAACAATCTTGGAATTGAAGATCTCGAACGGAAGTTTTATACAGCTGATCTCATGGATCTCATGGAGAGCTTAGTTTTGCTCAAAGAGTAAACTGCAAGGTGGTCATCTTTTGAAATTATTATTGACAGGCCAGTTGTTGTATCAAGTTAAGCTGTTGGGAAGTTTCTGTGTCCATGGTATTTCTGTGTTTTCTTTTCTTTTGTCGTAGACATGAAAGTGTTGCTTTTATGTAGAAGGACAAAATCAGTTTAGAGGTTATGACTATTATTTATCAACTAACTTTTGTGACTAAAAATTGTGCTCATTCTTCACATGGCAATGTCATAGTAAAGACAAGTCTAGCCAACATATACTTCATTGATCATAACATAATGATTAGTGGGTTTAGAATCAAGTTAGCTATTGAAATTTTATCCCTAGGAAACAGAAGAAAGTTTTTAGTGATCCATGCTTGTTAATCTTAAAAAAGAAAGTTGGCGTTCCTAATGTTAAGAAGTCAGCTCTAACTAATTGAATCCATTAAATTGTATCATATTCTTTTCTGGTAAGATTTTATTATGTTTTTTTAGATTATAGTTAGATGTCGCTGTCTTGAATTGGACCTGTTGAAAGTTTCTAAATTTTTCGTCTTTTTGGTCTTGAAGGCTATTGAATTGTAACTCCATTATTGCCTGTTATTACACGAAGTATTGCTGGATACAAGGTCAAGTGATTTATTAAATATGATGCACTTTTGACTGTGTTTTTTTTGTGTATGTGCCTAGATTGTTGTTAGAATTTCTACAAATAAAGTGAACTTGAAATTTAAACTCGCCCGGATACTTCTTGTGTTTCTACTGCTAATAATACCAAAGAGCTATGATTAATTCAAAAATATCATCAAAGGAAATCAGTGTTAAGAAAGTGGCTGCTGAACCTGACATTACGTCCTTTACCCAAACACCAAATAAAGTATATACCCTAAGAAAGGTCCAAAAGGTATCTCTATTAGTGAGTAAAAATAATGTTCTACCCTCAAAAAGTATCATATGCAGAAACTACCCTTAAACAGATCCTACCACAGGAACTTTGCTTGCCTCAGAGATTTTCATCAGTTGAGCTCTTCTGATGAAAAATCAGGTAAAAGGGACTTCTTTAGAACTCAAGTCTGGCTTTGGAGGAAAATTGCATGTTTCACACACAGAATGCTACTATTAATTCCAAAAGTGCAAAAACAATATGGCTCCTGCCATGTCAGAAAATAATGCATTGGCTTTTGCTCTGATGACAAGGATACTTGAACAAAGTTTATCTCCAAACTAGTTTGGAGAAAAACTTTACAAACTCATCATATATATTTATATTGAGTGTAAATTTTGAAATTCTAACTGTTAGATTGTATGTTCTTATTACATCCTTAATGCTTAAAAAATTTCAAAAAAATCAATGATCAATTGCTGTCATCAAATAAATGTTATAATTTCAATTTTTTGTAATCTAAAGTTGTATATAAAAAATAAGTTAATTGATCAAATAGTAAATAATATCCGATTTGAACTAAATTTGATATGCATGTTAAAAACATAAGGAACATGAAATTCAATGGTTAGATTTTCAAAATTTAAACCCAAAAAAGAAATATATGAAAAGTTTGAAGAGTTTCTCTCCAAACTAGTTTGGAGAGAAACTTTGTTCAGGATACCTCACCGATGTTTTTCAATTATCTGGTTCACATTTAGAAAAATCTCCAGTTCATTTTGACAACAAGCTGGTTGGGAATTAGAATCCAGTGGATTCAAAATCAGATACCAGCTTCTGCGAAAATAACACTTGGGACTATCAAAGGAGTTTTAACTAGTTTAGACATTAAACTTCACAGGAATGTGGAACTTTATAATGAGCTAAATGGCATTGTTGAGCTTGTCGGATGCTATGCATGTCCACCCCATGCCTGTTTCTTCAGTATTGTTGAGAACCAAGGAGAATTAAATCTACGTTGTGTTTTATGTGGCCTTCTAGCAGATAGAAAGAATAGGATGCCCTTCTTTTGTTGGTCACACATCCATAACATTGCTGATACTTAAAGATTATTTTGGTAGAGAAGTAAGTTCTTATATGCGTAGTTTCCAGGAATTACTATTAAGTTTTGATAAATTCCTTTGGCTGGTCACCTATTACCTTTCCTGCTTATTGTTGACTTTGCATGTTTGTGTTACTCTGCTAATTGAACCAGAAAGATCTGGTTTGTGATTTACTCTAGATGGCCAGCTACTTGTTTTACTTGACAGGTTGTATTACTATGGATTTTAATTATACAGAATAAACACATGAAACAAAGTAGCAATTTCCCATATTTATGATCAGGGGAGGGAGAATCCAATGCTTGTGTTCAATATGTAAATTAGATTGCTTCAATGACAATGGAGTAAAGATTGTGTGAGTAAAATTTGGTTGTTTCAATTGTTATAAAATTTGACCATAGTTGAGAATTTGCAGTGTATATTGGTTTGTGAACCTACCATCCTGTCATTGTTAGAGAGAGTAGCAGACGGTCTGCGTATGTCATGAATTCCGCATGGAGGTGAATTCATGGTACGCAGATGCGAGGAAGTTATTTCTGAATTGTATCATATCGTTTGACCATAGTTAATTTTGCTGCTCAATTATCAATTTTTTCCTGTATTTTGCTAGGTTTTTATTTATTATTATTTTTTATAATAATTAATTTATCTATCTTTATGCTCCTATCTGTTTTTAAGCTGTCAAGTGTCTGTATATCAGAGTAATGGAAAGAAGAAGGATCATCTAGCTAAAGAGGCAGACAGTAAGTTGAACTGCAGAATAAAAGAAGAAGAAATACTGCAAAGTAAAAGAAGCTGATAAACTACCTGAAGTTTTGTATGTCTTAATAAACGACTTGTAGTTTGGTGTAGTCATAAATCGTTTGTTAGTTGTACATGTTTGACACGTGAGAGAGTTAGTTAGAGTGATTAGTTAGTTTGTTAACTCTGTTTATTCTGTTTCTTAGTCTCATCTGTGTATATAAAGCTGGTGTAATTGTTTGTTAATTAATTAAGTTCATTTTTACCAAAAACGATCTTTGATACTGTAGGTTTATATGAATAGGGGATTAGGTCTCTGGTTTAATTATCAAAAGTTTGTAATAACTAATTGAGTTGCATAAGCCTTATGGGGAAAAAATTCACATCTTGGACATCAGGTTGAATCGTTAAGCTCTTGGCTCCAGGTGTATAGCTAACTCTTGCATATAATTTCTCTTTAGTTTCTTGTGAGATTTCTTTATAATTTATATAGCAAATGTGAGTGTGCACTTTCATATACTGAAAAATAGGTCAAATTTGGATAAACCCCAATTATGAATGTTAAATGGTTGCCAAGGTGGTTTGTCTTGAATATACAACTATACACAAAAATTCCAAAGATAATCAAACAACCTAGAGTTCTACAACAAGCATGTATACCGTGAGGGAAGGGTGTGGTTGTGGGTATGCACCATTTCCAACTAGTTAAGCTTTTGGAGTGTTAACCGATCCTTTCGGACTCCATTCCACATTTTAAGATGCCGTAGTTCAAGATTCTTTGGACCTATATTTCTTTTGATGATCGAATTGATAGGAAACAAAAAAACACTATCTTCAAGGTGAGCAAAATAGCATTTTGAGATGCTATATACAACACCCTTGTCATCGAAGCCATTCAGTTTCTTGAAAGAACTTAAATAATAATAATCTATATCTATATCTATATATTACTAAAAGACGAAGCGTAGCGTTTAATGCTGCTACTCTCGTGTTGCGCTATAGTAGCTGCCACGACATTTTTTTTCTTTAAATATAATTTGTCCTACAATTTTAAAATGGTTTTTTTTACAATTTTCAGCCCTATAAATGCAGCCTACTACTTATTTATTTATTTTCACTATCACCCTATAATAAATCCAGCCCACTACTTATTTTTTTACTTCCACTATCACCCTATAATAAATCTGTATAAGTAATCCAGCTCATCACTTATTTATTTAGTTCCACTATCAAGCCCAACCCAAAAGCTTTTCAGTTCAGTTTTAGGGTTTTGTGTGAGCCTTTTCAGCTTAAAGGAAAAAATAATAATAATAATAATAATAATAAAAACAAAAAACAAAAAACAAAAAAAAACGTTGAAGCCTTACAAGATTTAGGTTTTTTTTTTTTTTTCTTTCCAATAATTGTTTTTAATATTTATTTTTTTAATATTTACACTTCTCCAACATTTTTCTCTCCCTTACCATTTCAACTCCCCACTACTTCAATCTTTCTCCCTCCCTTACTTTTTCATCTCTCCACTACCTTCTACATTAATATTATTCTTCCTCTTTCCCTTCATCTTCCTTTATTTTTGTCTCTTTTTATTCACACCCTTTTATTATAAATTTGTTACTATCTCTTCTATTCTATGCATAGTTTCCCTCACCAAAAAAAAAAAAAAAGTTCTCTCTCTCTCCCTCTCTCTCTCTCTCTCTCTCTCTCTCTCTCTCTCTATAAATTTTTTGGTGGATTTTTTTTATTTTTTATTTTCTTGCATCTCTACTTTAGGTTGATAATTTTTTATATTCTTTAAAACTCTATTTTGGGTTAATGCGATTTAGTTTTGTTTTTTAAATTGTTGTTGTTGTTGTTGTTTTTTTTTTTTTTTTTTTTTTTTTATTTATTTATTTTCTTTGATTGTTAAATGTTATCCTATTGCGTTTTAAAGAATTAAATATAGGATATAAAAATATAATATTATTCTATTACTAAAAGTTGAAGCGTAGCGTTTAATGCTGCTGCTGCTCTCACGTGGCACCACATCAGCTGCCACGCCATTTTTTTTCTTTAAATATAATTTGTCCTACAATTTTTAAATGGTTTTTTTTACAATTTTCAGCCCTATAAATGTAGCCCACTACTTATTTATTTACTTCCACTATCACCGTATAATAAATCCAGCCCACTACTTGTTT